>OMKR01110811.1:2218-13868 GCA_900302355.1 Cyttopsis rosea | reverse complement strand
TTATGTTAGGGTTAGGGTTAGGGATGAGGTTAGAGATGGGAGGGTTAGGGTTAGGGTTAGGGTTAGGGTTAGGTAGGTTAGAGATGGTAGGGTTAGGGTTAGGTATGAGGTTAGAGATGGTAGGGTTAGGGTTAGGGTTAGGTATGAGGTTAGAGATGGTAGGGTTAGGGTTAGGGTTAGGTATGAGGTTAGAGATGGTAGGGTTAGGGTTAGGTATGAGGTTAGAGATGGTAGGGTTAGGGTTAGAGTTAGGTATGAGGTTAGAGATGGTAGGGTTAGGGTTAGGTTGTCGTCCATAAACAAGGGTCCTAGGACTGTGGTCCTGAATCTGCAGCCTCTTCTATTGCAGCAACATGCTACTCCCAGTTTTGGCTTCATGCTCACCACCATCTTGGAAGGAGACACGCCCACCTTGCGTGAACAGAGCCCGACACCTGTCAATTAATGCAACCACGCCCCCAGGTGTACACGTCACATCTTCCTTATGGAACACCCCAAACAAGCAGCAGTTTTCAAAATCGCAAACAGGAGACCTGTCAGAAGGAATAAACTTAGGCATCTCTTGAGTAAAATATAGATTGACTTTGTATTTCTAGAGAGGTTCTTCCTTTTCCATTGACTTCAATTGAGTCAGAGGTTTTCTGGAGCATCTAGTGGCCTTTGGCTGAACTGCAGGTAATAAAATGTATAAAAAATTATAAATTAAATATGTATATAAATTAAAAGTGCAGTGTGTAGAATTTAGCGGCATCTAGCTGTGAGGTTGCAGATTGCAACCGAGTGAATAAATCTCCCGTCACCCTCCACTGCCAAGCGTGTAGGAGAAGCTACGGTGGCCGTAGGAGGTAGTTCACCTGCTACTTCACCTGCATTATGAGAGAGAGAGAGGGATTTTCTCTATTGCAGGTTTTTATGGAGGACGACATGCTCATCTTAAATGTGGAGAAGAGGCAGAGAAGAGCTGAACAAGGAGAAAACAGAACCAACCAACCAGCCAGTATCCGCTGTCCTTATTGCACAGCCTTCATTTTAATATTTTAATATATAAATTTTTTTTTTCATTTTGTCGCCGAGCATAATACTGTATGTCACAGTTTACATGTTTAAATGTCCATCCAAATTCTATTCATCTTGATCGAAGTACGTAGACATCGATAGGAGTAAAAACCGAACACAACAAAAATACAAATCTTTCTTTATTACACGCAATACAACATCTCAGTGGCAGATTATATCTGGGCATTAATATTCAAACCATAAAATAAAAATTAACGCTTCATTTTGCAGAAATTCATATAGTATTTAGTTATGTTTCATGCTTGACCATGTTGTTCTGGTCAGCGGCCACTGTGCGTTGGAGTGGACGTAATGTCCACTGTGTAAAGTATACATTTCTCTTTTGGCATCTTATAACAAAGCCCTTAATAAATTGTTCTATTACTTTGTGAAATTACATTTTAGGACTCCAACACACATATGGAGTAAATTACAAAGGAGGTTGGAAATGTTAACAGTACATCCATTTGCCATTCAAATTGACTAATAATTTCATGCCTGTGGATGAACCTGAAAACAATCCAAAAATTCAGTACAAATTGTTGTACTATGACGCTAAATATGGTGCTGTAACTGTTTTAGTTTAATGAACCAAATAAAACCCTGATTTCCTTTGCAGCTAGAATACTATCGTTTTCATAGACGCGTCGCAAGGCGGCTGTGCAATGTCATTTCGCTCCGTTTTCTTTGAAAAAACTGCACAAATCAATTCAATTGTTTGTTTCAAAATACCAGTAACAGTGCAGTGCAATAGCAGTTTTAGAGTTGGCTTTTGAGCGCTCGGTCTCTCTAGGTCCTCTCAGTTAGTCCGAAAAACGATAAAGCGCGATACCGAGGACCTCGACGACCGCTTTGGGGAAAAGACAACGCACTGAATCTAGATAATGCAGCTTTTTGTTAACCGAAGAAAGTCCGAACCTCATCAGAGGCACCGGAACCAGGCGCCGTGAAACTCGCCCACACTCACTTCAAAAATCAAGGACACGATTTGGCGCAGGCAACATGTGCGGTTTACGAGACAACATCTTAAGTACATTCCTTTCGCGGCTTTCTCTCCGTCTTATTCATCCCTTTTGTTCGGCTGGAAAATAATAAAAGAATTACATTTTTGTAATTGACGACGGTCATTCGTTTTCCACAGTGTCCATGAGAGTGGTGTAGTTCCCCGCTTTGGCTTCTGAGCTGTAGGAGACTGGCGGGACGTCGACCTTACGCCTGAGCTGCCACAGAACGAGGGAACACAGCACTACGGACATCACCTGACATGGACATAGAGAGATTAACAATTACTATTATTATTATTATATTATTATTATATTTATTATTATATTATACTAATATTATTTATTTTATTTCATTTCAGTCTATTTTATCATCATACAGTATGTCCATTAGTCCATCGTGTGGTTAGGGTGAGCATCCATTAAAGAAAAGGTTAAAGTTCAGAGGGGTTCTTGGCCATTTCCATTTTTCATTTTTCTATTGTAAGTCACTTTGGACAAAAGTGTCTGCTAATGTATTGTAATTGAATTGAATTGAATTGAATTGAATTGAATTGAACTGAATTGCATTGAATTTAATAAAAAAAGTAACCAGATGCAATGAAGGGTAACCGCCCCAAGGGGGAGCCAAAATCTTCCAATGTGCAGCAAATTTGTTTTATTTAAAATATTTTATAACTGCCGGTTCACATCTGTTTAGCTGCTTCAGTGGAGGCACCGTTCTCTTTTTAAAGTGAACTAATTCCTCAATGATCACACACACACACATTAACCATTCACCGGAGAAATAAGAAAAAGAAAAGAATGAAGGCAGGAGACAGAGAAGAGGTAGGCAGGCAGGTAGATAAGTGGAACAACGGTACCTACCCAAATGACTATGAGGCCCAGTAAAAATGTTAGTGCCATTTTTAGGACAATCTCGACGTTGTGGATCAGCAGCGGAAGGCAGGGCTGAAACGAAGGAGAACGACAAGCGTGATAAGCCAATCAATCAAGCAGAAATATTTTGGGATTTACACATCTTGTGTAAAATCCTCTTTGAAAATATATTTGTTCTCAGCAGCGTTGGAAGGAGTCGAGTCAAGTTTCTTCTACAGTACGAACACGTTAATTAAAAACCACTGAATGTGTTAAAGCGGCGTAGCGAGTTGTGGTCAGTAAACTTGATATGGAAATGGGTAAAAGCTTAAAACCTCTTTTATGCTTCACTTATTAGGGAAAAGGGGGAGCACATTGGGAATGTTGGCCGTCTTCCTAGTGCAATTCAGCAAGCTCGCTGCTGCATTCCCACCGTCTGAGGAAGTGATGGGGAGGAGGGACTCACGCAGCGAGCTGCAGTAATCTACAGGGGACTGAAGGTGTGAATAACTTTGTAGAGATCAGGGAAACCCAGGCTTGACTTTGACACAGATTTTATTTGTTTGTTTGGTTGGTTTGGGAGCTGCGCCACATGTTATTGAGCAGAGCTCAACACAGGATGTCAGGTTGGCCTAAGCGCTTTGACACCGTATTAGCAGTCAGGAGGCAAAAGCGATAATATAGACAATATTTTCTGTCAATGACATTCTGTCTTTAAGATAAAGACAACTTGTCTTGGGCTTGTCTTGCACGGGGATAACGCTGCATGGGCCAAACACGGACCAAACACATGACATTATATCTACTCCCTAACCCTAGGGTGCGATTTTCAGGGTCCAAAGTTGCAGGTGAAAAACAAACAATAAAGGGCTAGGGTACGGCTAAATAGAAATGTCTAATCAATATACAGGCAAAAGATCACAATTCACAGATGAGGTCAGTGAGGTCACCAAAAATTAGTACTTGTTCATGTAGCTGCTGTTTTTGTCAAAGTAATAAGGGAGTGAGAATCTTAAAGAAACTAGATGAACACTAGAACAATTCATCTTTTCATGGCAAGTATTGAATCAGAGGGAAAAAAACAAAACAAAACAATAAGTGCATTTCTTGAAGAGGCCCTAAAACTAAACCCTGAGGAACTCCAGAAGTGAAAGATCAGTCCCCAAATGTGTCTATAATAGAAGATTTGCAACTCAAAGGAAGCCTCTGACCCCACTGTGGCGACACATTGGGTTGACACTTGTAAGTCTAGTGTCAACCAAATGCTCAAACATTCAATAAGGATGGGATTTTGAAGGCAGCACCAAGGACCAAGAGAATAACAGCAAGTTCTTTATATAAATAACTATCTATTTTTTTAAATATATACTGTGATTCATATATAAAATACTTCAATGGGCTTATTAAAAGGTAGATGCCAATTACATGTCATGTAAGATGCAACATCACACTAATATGACCTAAGCTATATATAGGTAGTGATACACAGCCACTTTAAAAAAGCACAGTGGACAAATTCCGGACACAGCAGCCGTTAATACTTGCTTCATACTTAATACACTTAATACTCTTCTGCAATGGTGAGCTGGTGCTAATGTGGTAAAAAAAAAAAAAAAAAAGCTGGGTAGAATCACCCTTTTTAATGGAATCAGAAAGGGTGATTCTGAAATAGACTGTCGGGCTCGTGCCGTCTACCCTGAAATAATGTGGGAAAGGTTTTCGGCGGAAAAGTCAAAATGGGGGGCAGTGGAAACTGTCGGTAGTCACTTGGAGAAGATCTGTTCATGTTCAACCTGTTTGCTCTATATTCCAATCCAATCTAATTATCTAACTCCATGGTTAAAGTGGCTTGCGAAATGCCTACGTCTTCCTTGAATTACATTTTCACAGTTTTTCTTTCGCCTTCTTAATTTACTGGTCGAAGCAGCAGCAGACGCAGGAGACCGGAGACCAGGAGACCAGGAGACCAGGAGACCAGGAGACCAGGAGACCAGGAGACCGCATTATACAACTGATGGCGTCATTACATTTGGTCGCATGCCTTCCCCAGAAAAGGCCGCGAGGTTTTGGCAGCGCAGACGCCGATGTGTCGAAATACGTCTTTTTATTGTCAGTTCTGGTTCCCAGTTGGCATTCGGTCTGTGTTCTGAGGGAAAGTGAAACGGAAAGTAGTTCTCTGAAGATGTTCCTCAAATCTGGTGAATGAACTTGTGCGGTTTTGTCGACGACTTCTTCTTTTTCTTTCGGCTGGGTCGACCGCCTCCAAACCGTACAACATGGCTGCTCATTCACGCACATGTATTCCGTTTTACTCCTCCTGACTTTCATTCCTCTTCTCTCCGGTGCGGACCTCCACCTCTCCGGGCTCTCCTCCACCCGCTCCCTACTCTCACTACAGATCACTATGTCGTGCGCGAGCGTCGTAGTCCACGGAGGCTCCCGCCTGATCTCCTCCGTCGACCTGTCCGTCACCCCTGCGAACAAGAAATGGCTCAGGGCCGAGCCTTGACGAAATCCCACCTCCACCTCGGAGCCTCCGTCACTCCTACTGCACACGTCACCGCCGTCACGCTGCCCTCATATCCTGCACCACTCTTACATACTTCTCTGCTACTCCCGACTTCCTCATACAGTACCACACCTCCTCTCTCGGCACCCTGTCATATGCTTTCTCTAGATCCACAAACACACAATGCAACTCCTTCTGACCTTCTCCATCCTTCTCCATCAACATTCTCAAAGCAAACGTCGCATCTGTAGTTGCTCTTTCCTGGCACGAAGCCATACTGCTGCTCACTAAACATCACCTCATCACCTCTCCTCTTAACTTAGCTTCCACTGCTCTTCCCCATAACTTCATGCTGTGGCTGATCAACTTTATACCTCTGTAGTTACTACAGCTCTGCACATCGCCCTTATTCTTGAAAATCGGTACCAGGACTCCTCAGGCATCCTCTCACTTTCCATGAGTGTTATACAATCTCTCCACCGCCATCTCTCCTAAGCATCTCCATGCCTCCACAGGTATGTCATCTGGACCAACCGCCTTTCCACTCTTCATCCTCTTCATAGCTGCCCTCACTTCATCCTTGCCAATCCACCGCACATCATCCAACCTTCTCTCTCTCTCTCTCTCTCTCACTTCCTTCATTCATCAGCCCCTCGAAGTTCTCCTTCCACCTTCTCAACACACTCTCCTCGCTTGTCAGCACATTTCCATCTCCATCCTTCAACACCCGAACCTGCTGCACGTCCTTCCCAGCTCGGTCCCTCTGTCTAGCCAACAAGTCCTTTTCGCCTTCATTCGTGTCCGACCTCTCATACAACTCGCCATACGCCTTTTCCTCAGCCCTCGCCACCTCTCTTTTTGCCTTACACCGCATCTCCTTGTACTCCTCCTACTTTCTTCATCTCTCTGACTATCCCACTTCTTCTTCTTCTTCAACCTCTTCCTCCGTATATTTTCCTGTACTTCCTCGTTCCACCACCAAGTCTCCTTGTCTTCCTTCCTCTGTCCAGATGACACACCAATTACCTTCCTGGCTGTCTCCCTCAGCCCTTCTGCAGTGGCTGCCCAGCCAACTCTTCTCCACCACCCAGCGCCTGTCTTAACCCCTCCCTGAACTCCACGCAACAGTCTTCCTTCTTCAACTTCCACCATTTGATCCTTGGCTCTGCCTTCGCTGTCTTCCTCTTCTTGATCCCCAAAATCCCCAAAAATTGTATTATAATCAGTGATCTCTTCCTTACCTCCTGAAAAACCATCACAGTCTTGTTGCTGACACTGTACTCGGAGAGACTGCTGTTCTGAGGGGCCTCCACCTAAAAAAGAAAAAGCATTATCAGCAAATGGCAGAATTACATGTAATAAAAATAACCTACCAACCACAGACTATTTGGAATTTTCTCATTAATCATTAGATCTTTGTTGAGTTGTTTTTGTGTAAGACGTTGGATATTGAATGTTGTAATAGGATTTCTTAGTAACTTTCCACCCACACATTGAGTGATGTGATGCTCCAGGCAGATGCAGGAATTGGGAATGTCGCCTCCCCAGTCCTCGTAGCCAATCTCCAGTCCACAGCACTCCAACTGAGGGGGGGCAATGAGCCAAAAGACTACAAGATATACCAAAGCTACCGCAGCAGTAGAGTGAAATTTGCTATATTTGCTGTAAAGATCAATAGGAGACAACAGTCATATCTATATTTTATTTGTATTTATGTATTATTATTATTATTATTATTATTATTATTATATTTTTTCATATCTATATCATATTTTTCTTTTTCTTTTTTTAACTTTTTACATAAACACACATTTTTGATTCTCAAGAGTATCAAGGCTTTCTTACACTTTTGAGTCTAGAACAAGCAGACACAAGCAGATGAACAAGCAGACACACGCACACACACACACACACACAGAACCAACATATACGTACATTGATCTGCATCCTATAGAAATCGGCCTTATCAGAGTAATTGGCTTCATAGAGGGGAATCAGCGCCAGGTGGTCTTTTCTAACCTCTTCATGAACCTGTAAGAAAACCACTTTTAATCATACTCTGGACCACATACAAATCTAAAAAGCAGTTGATTAAACAAAAAGCATTGCCGATGTTGGAATGTTTTTGTGATTCCACACAGACTTATTATTAAATTGGTTCAAAATGTTTTTCTATAGTATCTCGTGCGCACTAGATAATATCTGGTGAGCATGAGATAATTCAATTCCAAAAACATTCTCATGTCCCGTAATTTTTTGCTCATGTCCCTTTAGGGGCTCCGTAGATTGATTTATATCGTAGAGAAAAGCCGACTGCATTTTGTACGCCTTTGGTAACCACAGACCTTATTTTGTGGATCTATTCGAATCTAACGGGTAAAATACATTGCATTTTGGTACTTTTCGCATACTATCTGAACATTTGGACATACTAAACACTATTTTGACATTGTAAATAATATGCTAGTATGCCATTCCAGGGAAAGATAGAGGGAGCAGGATGAACTTTGTATGTTGACTTGAACTAGAATAAATCAATAGAAATTGTAAGTCGCTTTGGATGAAAGCGTGTTAAATCAGGGGCTCTCAAACTTGTTGGCTGATGACCCCTAAAAATGTGAAAAAGTCTCAAATCTTCTAAGCTTCATAATTGTCTGAGACCATACTAAAATCGTGATTCCGTGGCCATATGATTACATTTAATATTTATTTGGAAACAAAAAGCCATTACAAGCCTTGTTTTATAGGTATAAATAGTTCCATTTTACCTCATTCATCATCCACAGACTTCCTACAAAATCCACCAACAGGACCAGACTGGTCAGTCCCATTCCCACTGTGAACTGCAACACAAACACACACACACATAAAAATGTTGGCAGGTTTACAGTACACAGAAACACAACTTATCATCTTCAGGGAGATGCAAACAGAAGATGAGAAGGTGAGGCAGTGGTTGGAATTCAACTGATAAAAACAATAAAAACATCTTGTGTGAGTCATACATACACGCACACGCACACATGCGCACACACACACATACACACACACACCCACACACACACTCCCCAATACAATTTCCCGGGTCAATTAATGTCATATTGATTCATTTGCACTTCAGAAATACAAGAAATTATATTTAACATTTAGCAGGAAGCACAGACCTGACATAATGTAAATGTAAGATAAATGCAAACGCTAAATGATCTTAAATGCTTATTGAGTTGCTAATTGATAAATATACGTATGCTTTAAGTTGCTTATGTACTTTTGCCTGCTTTATGTACAGTCCAGGTCTGTTTGGAACAGAGGGTCCGAAACGTCAATGCTGTTTATGGACTTATCTTGGGAGTGTATGGTTCTTTTCTTAACAGATACTGTAAGGCATGCCTCCGTGGGAGTGCTCATCTTGAAAAAGTACATAGTGATCGCTTTGTCTGACTTTTTAGGGCTCGAGCTTCCTGCGGTGAGTTTCACAATGGAGTCTGACATCTTACTGAGCCTTCACAGAAAACAGTGTCCAGGGCGACAGACTGAGCCAATAAATGGAGCGGAATTTGTCAACAGAGAGGAAAAAGAAGGCTCCAGATACAATATCCCCAAAACCACTTGTTCTTCCCCAGTGGCTCAGTTATTTATTTTGGCACAGAAGGTTTAAACCTAAGACCCCATCGTATTCTACGTAACAAATGTGCACAGCTGCACATACAGTAACCATTGCATCGAAAAAGAAATACAACTGCTGCATTTAATGAAGCATATGCTTTGACATGCCATGTCAAATTAATTACAATTCATGAAATTAAAATAGATTTATCGTAAACCGATGCACCTTGCATAAACTGCGTCTGAGTATCACATCACAAAATATGTGAAAGTAGGAGACCTTGTTTTTCCAGTACAATAATAGTACTGAGTAGTTTGCTCAGCTGGACATTCACCATTTCCCATGTATGAGAGTTTAAAATTTCCTTTATATAGTGTGAAAAGTGCAAAAGATATAAAGAAAATACACACAATTCACTTACAGTATATAAAAAGAGATTTATTGATCGCGAATATGATGACATACAAGGTTCACGTTAATAACGTCATTATATTATATACGTGACTTATTTACTTGGTTTTAAGCCCAGTTCCATTAAAAAAAACTTGACCGACGCCACTTCCGGTCGCAATGTCGGACCGAAATCTGTCGCATGAGTTGAAAAATCTCTAGATACTCACCACTACCAGCGGCCATGTTTTTTCTTTGGAGGCTCCATACACACCAGCGATGGCCAGGATGAGCGTTACGATGGCGATAGAGTACATCACCTTTATCTCCGCGTGCACATTGTCAATCTGGGAAAGCAAACAAGGCCAAACAAACAGACCAACAAACAGAAAGAGATACAGAATTAGGACAGCAGAGAGGCAGGGATAGAGAGATGAGGTTCACTTTACCTCAAGGACCGTCCGCTCAACGTTCCTCTAAGCCTCCTCTCACGGAGGGGGGGGGTACTCTGGACTATTTATCTCAAGCCTGAAGCCTACTTTACACCGAATGCGTATCCGCATCCGAGTTTCGCATCAGAAAATATGTCAGAGAAAATGGGAGAGCTTGGTTTTTCTAGTACAACAGCGAGTACTTTGCTCAGCTGGACACTCCCTTTATAGAGTGTTTGCAAAGTGCGAAAAATAAAACACACACAATTCACTTATATAAAAAGAGATTTGTTGATAGTGCATATGGTGACATCCAACGTCAATAACAATTAAAGCTGCAGTGTGTAGAATTTAACGGCATCTAGCGGTGAGGCTGCAAATTGCAACCAAATGAATTCCCCTCCCGTCACACTCCCCTTGCAAGCGTGTAGGAGAAGCTACGGTGGCCGCGAAACTCGCGAAAAATGAGAAAGTCCCTCTCTAGAGCCAGTGTTTTGTCCGTTGTGGGCTACCGTAGAACCATGGTGGTGGTGTCCGTGGAAGAGGACCCGCTCCTTATGTATATAAACGGCTCATTCTAAGGTAACGAAAACACAACGATTCTTATTTTCATGTGATTATACATTAATTAAAACATACTTACATACCGCTAGATGCCACTAAATACTATACACTGCACCTTTAAACATTAATAACGTGTTATTACGTTAATAAAGTATTATTTTATATACATGACCTATTTACTTTGTTTTAAGCGTTATCAAATAAAATAACTTTGAACGCGTGCGGAATCCGACTCTCCATAGGAATGTACAGACTTGTGGTTTGTTCTTGTTGTTTGTCGGATTCAGTGCAAAGTCGGCTTGAGACTGAGAGGGCTCGACATATTTTGTGTTTAAATCCCTCCACAAGATGTTCGTTTTGAGCATCTGAAAGTAAGATCGTAGACCGCAAGATTGTTCCTTTAAATATCACATGAAACAAAATTTACTCCAATTTGTAAAAAATTGGACATAATTCAGTTTTCCACAAGATATCTATCAAGCTTTTGGTTTCCATCAAGTGAAATTCCTTTTATAAATAAATCTGGGTCAATAAATTAATTTAAAAAGAAATTTAATATTGCAAATTTTTTTGGAAAAGACGTTATTACCTCCTCTTCTGCAATGAAATAGCCATGTCCAAACAAAGTGAAGGCCAACAGCAAAGCACTGATGATCTGCAACACAGAACACACACACGTTTTGTCACTGTAGATGCAACTACGGGAACTGTAGAAAAAAACGTTATTAGGCATTTTTGCACCAAACAGTTGTAGGGAGTCCACCAGGGGAACTAGGAACCTTCAAGGGCTTTTTTTCTGGTTGTGTTGAAGAAGAATGAAGAATGATTTATTAATCACACATTTACTACACACATGCGGAGGGTGACACACACACACATGCAGGAGTGGCGAATGATGAGATTTGGTCTCTGTGTTTATCCCATCCTGGTCGTCCTTCCTCCAGGGGCAGCCAGGAGCAGTGGGCAGCCCTTTTTTTGTCGGTGCCCGGGGACCAGTTCCAGGTGTATCCATGTCGTGGTCAGGGACAGGACAGGAAGTTCTGTTCTGCACATTTTTAGTGGGGGTCCTTATGTTGGAGGAGACCCAATGCAAACACGGGGAGAACGTGCAAACTCCAAACAGAAAGGCCCCTGATCGGGAGATAACCCACCGGAGCACAGTGCCAACAGTGCCGAACCCAGGACCTTCTTGGTGTGAGGCAACAGTGTTAACCACTGAGCCACCGTGCCACCA
>OMKR01110807.1:0-12256 GCA_900302355.1 Cyttopsis rosea | reverse complement strand
TGTGTGTCTGACCTGGCGGTAGGTATCCCACCAGCACTGGACCTGTTTGTAGCTCAGTTTCGAGGGTCTGGATGAGGGATGCATGTGCAGCCTGAAGAGGGATGTTGGCTGCACTGCAGTGAGGGGACATAGAAGGATGCACTCTGGAAGTATCTGTACCTTAGCTTGTCTGATCCTGGAGGTGAAGAAAAGGAAAAAACAGGAAAAGCAAAGGTCATAAGAAAATAGTCCAAAATTGTAGTTTTAGAATTAGACTAGAATTAAACCTACAAGTAGGACTTGTGGCAGTTCTTGACCCCCATCGGCTGTCAAATAAATGACTGCTGGCTAAATGGCCCTGACACTTTCTAGAAGTTCTGATATGTCTGCCTTACATACAAAGAAACCCTTGGTATGTTTTACTTTCTAGGGTGGAAGTGGTGAAGATCCTTATGACCTTAGGTCTGCCCCAATTCTGACCAATTTCAAAAGTAGACTGAAAACTCACCTTTTTGACAGGGCTTTTAATTAAGTTGCTTCCCTTCCTTTTATATTATTGGAATTGATTTTATTACCATTAATGTTTACTTTCTCCTTCGAATTCCCTGATTTTCTTGCACAATGGATTATCCATGTCAATGAAATGGGCTGTACAAATAAACTTGACAGGTCGGATCCATTAAAGTTTTGCTTTAATAGTTTTAAATTTGGGAGTATCTTACTTTTAAAATACTTTAAAGTAGGCAGTGTACTAAAATGTTTTTTAAAATAACTTGACAAAAAAAGAGCAAATACATCCGTTAACACCGTTATCAGTATACTTGATGCAACGTGCATTCATGATGATACAGTGATTAAATTAACCGAAGAAAGCTGAACTGCTACTTTACAGACTTTTGTACAAGTTGCACAGTGGGACGTTGATAAACTATTGGCAAAATGGTGAATAATTTGCTCTGGGGCTCTAGTTCAATTACAAACACTTAAAGGTTGTGGCAAGAATTAACCTTCATCAATCTTTGGTTCATTCATTTGCTTACCCATCTGCCTGAGTTCTTATCTCGTGAACCTTAAATCTTTGCCTCCCTACAGCTTTGACTTTGACCGTCTCAATGCTAGATTCCTGCTCCTCCCGGTAAGCGTAAATTTCAGCTGTTGTTCCAAACTGGGCCTCTGCATCGCCCATGCCACTGTAAGGAAAGACATTGGATAAAACAAAAATATTTCATACGGTTAAAATTATTTCAGAACGGATACAAAACAAAGCCTTTATAGTCATCGAATATTCCAGACAGAAAGCACTACGTACTTAGAAATATTCAATATGACTATTGCAATCTCTCTCAGGCTGGTACCTGTCTGCCAGCAGAGCGAATGTGCGGTCTCTCTGGATGACGCTGCGCATCATGCTGACCTCCTGCGGCCTGAAGAGCTGCAGGGGGAGCGTCTGGCCTGGGATCAGCATCACATCCGTACCCGACAGCACCGGGATCGTCTGAACGCTGTCGTCCTCATAGACTGTGCGCCCGTGAAACTCCTCCATGTCTAAACCCAAGTACTGTCGCCAGAAGGGACAGAGTCAGAAGCCCCAGAAGACCACACGCAATGCAATGCAATGCAATGCAATGCAATGCAATGCAACATTAGATTACAATAATCCATGAATCATTGGTTGGAAAACTCCATTTTGTTTTGTTAGCAAGAGGACATTTTACATTCCTGGGTGTTTGGATGAGACAAAAGCAGAAAAGGTTTCCTCTTAATACTAGAATTTGAGCAATTCGGTGTCATCACCCACAGCATGGGATGTTGGAAGACTGGGGTCAAAGTTGATAATACTGGGCCTTTCTGCCTCCTCGCTGTCCCGGTCTCCAGTCTCCATGTCATCCTCCTCCTCCTCCTCTTCATTTTCTGGAACAGAATTTCGTTCATAAAACATAACAAATAATGCAATACGTGCGATGTACCAATAGCCGGGTGTTAAGATGGCGGGTCGCTGCAGCCACGGGCAAGTATACACCATTAGATCACTGATGAAACTGAAAATAATAGGATGTCACCGTGCAGGGACTTGCTGTTTGTAGCCAGGACAGCCGCACTACATTGTTTTCCGACCAAATAACCAGTAGACAAGCCGAGCCCGAGCTGAAATGAAATGAGAGTGTTACCAGGTAGGAGCTGCAACTGATTGCCCATGTTGTTGTTGATGTTGTTGCCGCCTCCGCCCCTCTCCTCCGCCATGTTCTACTGTTTACACTCCCGCTGCTTCTTCTTCTGCCTCCTAGACGCGCGGCAAGACGCTCTCGGTCGCCCCTGTTGGCGCACAGAGGAATCACACTTTGATACCGAACAATACATCCACTTTACATGATTTTATTTGTATTACTTGCCTGTGAGCTGCTGTGACACCGCAATCTCCATCCAGGGATGAACAATGTATATTTTATTTAATTATTTGTTTGTTTATTTATTTGTTTGTTTGTTTGTTTAATTATTTAATTATTTATCTATCTATCTATTTATTTATTTGTTTGTTTGTTTGTTTGTCTATTTGTCTATTTATTTATTTGTTTGTTTGTTTGTTTGTTTGTTTGTTTGTTTGTTTATTTATAGCCATAATTGTTATTATTATTATTATTTTCACTCGTAGGGGGGTTAGCCCAGTCTGTTTTCTTTTTCATTGGCAGCCATATTGGCCCATCTGTTAACCATAACCATGTTTATGAAAGTATGGAAGCGCCAGAAAAATAGATGAAAAAAAGTAGAGGAAAACAACATTTTAGCATGAATTTAGTATGAGGTATGAATTCTGAGCACCAGAATAATATCAGAACGGATGGCAAAACAACACACCAAAACAAATAAAATTTTATTTGACATTAATAAATTAATTCTGGGATAGACGAGAGGAAGGGTGCTATTTCTGTTAATATCAACCTTGTTCTAATTTATTTATGCATATTACTGCAACAGAAGAAAAAAGAAAAACCTAAAATATATTGACTGCCTAACCGCCCGTCTCATGTAGATGGTGCTCTGTAGCCAGTGATAAACCTATTGTCCATTTGTTTACATTCATTTGCAATGTCTTCATGATGTTTGACTTTTACTTTTTTTTTTTTAAAGCGTGATGAAGTGGTAAACCATGTTTTTATCCTTTTATTCACAGTGCAGTCACAATCACAGTGCAGGAAAAAAGTCTTTCGTTCCAGTATTCATGATGGGGTTGCACAGCAGTGAGATTATGCTGAATGAAGTGAGCTCTCAGAAGCAGATGCTTTGATGATCAGATGAACAAAAATTGAGGAAAATGTACTTGAGGTGCATAGTATCTTATTTACTTATTTCCCCTCTGGATTGTCAATGACTTGTTCTGATGAATACTGATCAAATAGTAAAGTAAAGTAAAGTATCTAAGTATATTAGTATGTATGTATACTTCATTAGTCCCTCTGGGGGAAATTAGTTCTCTGCATTTTACAAACCCAGCCAGATTCAAACACATATCCATATATGTTCTAGAATCGATCGGCCACCACTGCACTTGGCTCCCATGTTCAAGACTTACAGAAGAATCTGGAAGCTCTGAGACAGGAGCAGGCAAGAGAACGACTTATGCTTGAAGAGCCCGAAACCTGCTTGGCGGCTTAGTCTGTCGTCATTCAGCCAAATGCAGCTCTGTGGGAGTAGCAGACAGTGCCATCCAGACATCACCAGAACTGGTGCAGCCATTTTCTAATGTCCTGCAAAGCAGCCGCCCTGAAGGCAAACCACTTCCACAGTGCCCTCTTGAATATACTCAGCACAATGGGCCCACGCAGGAGCCCAGGGGCCGGTCTAATGCAAATCTGCTCTGAGAAGCCACAGTAAGAAGAAGAAAATAGACGGCCCTTCACTAATTACTTAAAAACAAATCTTTCATCGCCTCCGAAGGAGCTTCTTAATCCAAACACTCCAACCAGTCCTAAAATAGATTCCGTGATACAGCATACCTCAGGACAGCAACAGAAATCCCTTGGAAAGCAGAAGGGTTATGGCAGTTGTTAGAATTCTTGAATCTACCAATGTGTATTTTAGTTTCTACTGTAAACAATCCTGCAAACCTGCGAGACACCCCAAGTGCACATGTAACCATGTATAATAATACAATTTAGACACATGGTCTACAACTAACCCTTAGAAAAGAAGAAAACCTGATTTGCTATTGCTTTCCTATTGCACTTTTCAAATTTGCCAAGGCTATTTTACATTTTCTTCCAACTTTCTAAATTAATTTTCTACTATTGACAACAGTGTTCAATTAGACTCACATTGGGATTTATTTTAGGCTTTAATCTATATACCAATATGTGGCTGAAAAGTCCTAGCTGCACCAAGCCTGACATTGAAAAGTACATATTGGAAAAACACCAAACCTCTGAGTACATGAATGGAATGGAATTGTCTTTCAGATTTTTTTTTTTCAATGATTATGGTTAGACATCCATCCATCCGTATGTCAAATGTCTTACATTAGAACTATGAAGATTGTATTGATATGGATGAGGTGTTTGTCTTTTTGTGCTTCTAACAATGGGCCCATACAAGCTGTAATTACGCTGATCAGTTACAACGTTTTACTTTTATTACCCCATAATCTCCAAACGATAAAGTCTATTGATTATTTATCAGGACTTTTTTTTAATGCTGTTCCTGGTAAATACTTAACCTTGTAACTTAACTTAGTTATTTTACAATTTGATGGAAAAAAAAAAAAGCATCAAACTATTTACAAATCTGACTTCTGTTTTCCCTCTTTTATGTCTCAAAATGTGCAGGTCATTGACATCAGGGGGCAAAAAGGGGGCTTCCTTTGGCCCAGCAGTAAGTGCATCCCTTCATAAGATGGCTGTAAGATTTTTTTAAATGAGACTTTCATCTGACTTGGCAGGAGAGTCACTGACTCACGTCTGCAGGTGGGGACATGAGTCCCCGGGGATTGAGGTTTGCTACCAAGCAGACATCATAATTATCATGCATCAGTGCACGTCGAGCCACCACAGTCCACCGGTTCTCCCAGGGATCCAGCTCCAAAATATCCTTTGTTATATCGTCGTGGCGATCTAAAGATGACCAAGGAATGAAATTAGCATTACTCATTCATTTTCAAATCTTAATTTATCTCAAAATTATACAGAATATGTGGAGATATTAGGATATATTACAACCTGCTCCTTTGTAGTAGCCACAGATATAAATCTTGCCTCCCACCACTCCTGCATTGGAGGCATTGGTGCGTAAGGACAGTTGGGGGGATGCCAGCGAGGGGCCTTCCCTCCAGTAGTCTCCATCTGGGTTGTAGATCTCGACAGTATCAAGGCATCGGCGGGATTGCCCACGGTCCAGTCCCTCACAGCCAATTCCCCCTATCAGTGGAATACATTTGACCGAGGATGAGTTCAAATACTCCCAAAAAGAGACCAACGAAAGATATTTAAAAAAGAAAGAAAAAATGAATACTGTATCCACATTTAATCCCAAAATCATGTGGTTTTACTATACTGTTTAGCAGAGGTGGAAAATCCAGGTTCACACGGTAAAATTCCACTCCAGGATTCTCAGTCAATCATGTGGATTTCTAATTAGCATCAACCCAGAGGTGAAACAAGCTGTATCAGTGCAGTGCATGGCTGGAGCGAAAACATGGGAGGACTTTTACTTTCCGAACCTGCAATTTTGTACCTCTGCCGGTTAGTTGACAAGCGAACATAACCTTACCCATCACATAGATTTCACCATTGAGTACCACCGCACTGCAGCGGTATTTGGAGTACTTCATGGGGCCTAGTTCTGTCCACTTATTCCTGTCAGGATCGTACTCCAGAAGGCGGTTACTCAGGCGGTCAGGTTCATCATCCACTCTGTAAGACTAGAGGGTTGTGGGGGCATGAAGAACCAGATGGGGCGTTCACATGCTAACAGCGTTAAGGTTAATTCATGGCACTTTACATATTTATTTATTTATATTTGCAAATTGACACTGAATATCTAGATGATTTGTTATTCTTGTTTAATGGGTAAAGTGCATTACAATTCTACACTTTTGTCTGTTTTTCTATTTCTACAGTGCATTTATGTTTATATACAGTATATATACGTTTATATACAGTATATATTATTATATTTTCCCTTTTTTTGTAAGCATTGTTGGCTGGACGCCTACAGACATTTGCTACTATAATGGAATCATGGTTCATTTAACAAGTAAGCTATGTTTTGACAATTGTGAAGAATCTGATTCTACAGTAATTCTAATATTGTTTACCTTGGAAATTTGCATATTTGTTTCATAATTTGTTTTAATACCTGCGGTGTCCGACCACCTATAACATAGAGTCGATCTTTCAGGCTGACCACGCTGTGATAGGCCAGTGGAATCGGCAGTGGAGCTGCACTACGCCAGGGCCCACCCTGCAGAGACCAGCGCTCTACGCAGTTAGTGATGAGGTTTTGGTTCTTCAGCTTCATCAAACCGCCCAGCAGATACAGAGTGTCCCCCACTGACCCTAGGGCAAAGGAGTCACGGTATTCTGCTGAGGTCAGGTGCTCCCAGCTACCCTGGGCCTCCACTTTGTACCTGCCAAGGTAATATAGGCAGAAAACTGGATGACTGTGCTTAAGTTAACATCATTATTATTAATTAAAGGATTTGTGAGAATAATCTTATTCTTACTGTACCTAAAGATTTCCACCTTCATAATCTTCTGTCGAGCAATTTTGCGCACTCCTGCCTCTCCTGCCACTATAATGTCATTTCCTTCCGTTACAACGCCTGCACACACGTACCCCAGAGCCTCTCCGTAGCGAGGTGAGGTGATGTAGTAGGAGCGGCCTGTGCTCGGGGCAAAGCAAAAGCTGCGCTCAGCATAGCTGCCATATCGTGACCTAATCCCACCGCTGTCATTACCGATGCAGAGCAGCAGATCTGTGGTCTCCATGCCGTACCGCAACTTCAGTTTACGCGGTGTGGCCGAAGGATGCGTCGCTGTGACCTGCAGCGCTTCGTTCAGCATCTCCAAGCACTCAGCATCGCTCAGCAAGGCCACGTTTCTCCTCATCGCTTCCCTCAGGTAGTCGGGGTCAATGAGTGGCAGACGGACCTTCCTCAGGAGCTCTGGGAGATGTCTCCTGCGTCCCTCTCCATCCTGTTGAGTGTTGTTGTTGACCCAGCGCAGGACCACATCCAGAATAGTTTCTTCTCTGGACACATTCAGGTCATCTGAGCTCAGCAGTTTTCCCAGCTGATGAGCCTCCAGCTCCAGAACCTCCTCATCCTGGCAGACTTGGACAAAGTGCTGCCTCAGGAAGCGCTTAGCGTGGTCGGCCAGTTCCTCTGCACCGAGGTCACGGGCATAATAATACACCCCGAGGCAGTTGGAGGCGTCCATGTTGTCTGTCATGTGTAGCTGGCAGCGAGTGAAGACGTCGTCCATTTGCAGGAGAAAAGCGACGACCGAAACACCTTGTACATTGGCGTTGCTAAGGGGGAGATCCGAGGTGTACATGTAGTTGAGGAGCAGTGCCAGGCTGTCTGCCGGGGTGTCGTGTAGGAATATTTCCCTGTTGTTACACTCACGCAGGCCACAAGTGAACATCACACGGAAGTAGGGGCTGAAGGCCGACAGTACGACCCTGTGGCAAGGGAAGCTGATGCCTTCAGCGACGAGTACGACGTCTGTAAGATTCTCAGTCTCCCTCATCTTCTTCAATTGGTCAAGAAGCACTTGGCCATGTTTGATTCTTAGATCCATTTTTTCACTTTTTAATTGCAATAATACTGATTTTAAATGATGAGCCAGGACAAGTAAAGAAAGGATTGAAGAATCAAGTAGTGAAGAGGTTGTGTCCGGAGGAAAAAGGAACCAGAAAGAACGACGTTGCTTTAGATATTGATGTCAAACAGCAAGTGAAGTTGTATTACTAAATATTAAATGTGTAATTTGTTGCATTATTTAGACTAATAATTCATTTAGTCTGTCATCAATGATGTACCTGCCATGAGCACATGTTGGCAATAGTACTCAATAGTCAATACATGAATGAGAAAAACTCCAATGCAACACTTAAAGACATGTACACTTGTAGAGGTTAGTACATTTCTTCAGCATGCGGTGTTAGTCCAGTTGCTTATTTTATTCTTACCAATCTCATCAACTCCACGAGTTTCAGGAGAATCCAGCTGCTATCTTTTGCTGAAAAAGGCCAGGATACCGTCATGCTTTGAACCAGGCTTCATATGTTGTTTTTTAATGTATCAGTAAGAGAAGAGATAAGCAACGGCATGAAACAAAGCTGTTTACCCTCCCCTGACTCCCTTGGCCCTCTGAGCAACTAACCCCAAAATAGACTGTGCTCTCACAGCAAGTGGGTCAGAAGTGCTCGGGTGAAGTGCATGATATTTATTTTCCAATAAGCAACAATAGCTGCAAATTAATAACATTTAATTATTTTAATCATAATTCATATTTTGACGATTAAATTGCCAAAAGTAGAGTTCTGTTCTCCAGTTTAATAGCCTCTGTCACGTGCATGCAGCTTTGGCATGATTGACATTTCTCTCAAGCTTGGATTCAGGTTTCATGTCTGCACAGTCTTAAAGGTCCAGTAACCAATATGTTTACAGATTCCAAAAGCCAAACTGACCCAGTAAATTCTATTCTTAAGACGACAATTCCTGGAAATATTACATCAATAATAAATAAAGATAAACAAACAAACAAATCAGGTTTCGAATGTCACTTTGGAAATCAACAGAAATATGCATTTAAGATCAAAATAAAGTGGTTGTCTCTTCATATGTATTATGTAGTAAGATGTAGTAAGATAAAGCAAATTTAGTAAGCATAATAACTTACATAAACAGCGTGTTTAAAACGAGTAAGTAGTTGTTTTAAATGCTGCTACATTCTGAACTATACAGTATTTGACTATCCATCAGCTGCGAAGCACTGCTTCAAGTGATTTAGGGGTTGCCAGGTATGAACTGTGCTGCCTCGCACCCGAACATTAAGGTCAACAAAACGCAGCTGACTGATTGGCAACCCTTCAGTACCAACGAGTTGAGTTTTAACTTTCAATTCGCATGTGTTTCAACTCCCCCTTCTCAAGCCCAAAGAGGCACTTTTATGATCCTCAAGCCGAGGTTGCCAAATTGTGTTATGAATGAGGAAAAATGTACAAATAATGAAAGTTGATATTATTTCCCCCTAAATGTCCGATGGCTTAACTTCTTTCATTGCGTTTTAGTCCTGACCAACACAAAAATGTGTTTCCAGTCCATCCAATTCCACTGAAACTGGAATACATTACTAATACCATTATAATCCATGAAGCAAAACACCTTCATGTGGCTTGGCGCAGTGGCCCACCAAAATCCTAAGAATTGCAAAAACAAAAAAGAAGGAAATAGCATTGATCTCACTAGTCAGCAAGTGTTGCATGTGCATAGTGCGTGCGCGTGTGTCTATGATGTGATTATGTGTGTGAACATTCCTGTATCTCAGTGAGCATTTAGGTGAGGGAGAGAGTGTGTGTGTGTGTGCTTCCTCCAGTAGCCCCGTGACTTGCCTAACCGATGTCTCCCACGTCATCTCATGTGATATCCTACACTTCATGAGGCCTACCGCCTCATTCATTATCAAACTGTGTGCGATGTCACAACACATTTATACAGATAATGCGGCAAGTCGACGTGGTGACGACCCCTGTCTTCAAGAATGTGACTGTGTTTACCTGGTCAGGCCGGTATCTTCCCTTCTTGTCCTGGGATACTCGGGCCATCAAGATAACTTTGTGTTTTACAGTATGTTCCCTATTTGCAACCAGATTGGCCAGATAGGCTCCGCTAAACTCTCAAAAGAGCTCGGATTAATAGATGACAGGGTTAATAGAATTGGTTAGAGTTTCAACTAAATTGCATGGTTCATTAGGATCATTTCTGCAAGTGTAAGGGATAAAGCGAAAGCACATTTCCTTTGGGGCCAGAGCATTTGTTTTCATTCAAGAGGGAGTAACACCATTTCCCCAGCAAGACCAGAAAAGTCAAAGGGTTTTTCTGACACAGGTTTTGTTTTTTCAGTTGTTTTCCATTTCCATCTTTAAAAAACGCCAGTTATCCGTTCGAAGATTCAGTAAGTGTAAGCAACTTAATCTTGTGACAACGGCAGCGATTTATATTTTCAACATTATATCAATTCAGTAAAAACTTTATTATGTATTGTGTGAAGTTTACACCTTTCAAAGGGTTTTGGACACATTACCAACCATGGGCACTACGTGGAGGCCGGGGAAATACAGAGTGGAGAGGGACGTGCTGGATGAGCAGAGACTGGAAGAGGTTGCACAGAGGAAGGATTACTGCAACACTCCCAATCCCACTGAACGCCTCAAAGATTCCCTGAGGTGAGAATAACATCAGATGAGATGGATGCACTGAAAATCTACATTGGATAAGGTTAACTTGGAGCCTTTAAGTTGTGTTCACATTATTTATTATAATTTCTAATATTATTTCTAATATCAAGTTTACAAGTAAAATCAATGTAATCATGATTGAATAAGCAGATCTTAATTACAATGTACATATTTTCAGTGGCAAAATGAGACGAAATGTCAAAATAAAGGCCAACATTGCTTCTCATGCTTTATTTATGATTCTCTGTATGCCACATATCCTTCCCAGATGTACTGTATCCAATCTAAAGCGAACTGTAGTGAGCAGCTTGCCCGTACTGTATTGGCTGCCCAAGTACTCAATCTGGGACTATGGGATGCCTGATCTCATCTCCGGCATCAGTGTGGGCATCATGCACCTGCCACAAGGTAGGTGGTGGTGCTGATTACTCAATGAAATGCCACCAATACGGCGTTACAAAGAACCAAAATGGGTTTACTGTTTTTGTTTCATACCCAAACCTTTTCTTACTCAAATGCTCACAGTTACATAACACACAGGTGAATTTTATAGGCTGTAACACTGAGTGCATAATTTAGAAATATATATATAATTGAACATTTCTTATGGGTGTATGTATACTAAAAGGAATAATGATCATCATTATCTTTAAAATAATGATCTTTCTCAAAGTTATTTTTTTTATTATTTTATAATATTATTATTATTTTTCTCTGCCATACCCTTAAAGCCTATGATAATATATTGACACACATTGACAAAACTCCCCTTGTTACTGTTCATTGAGATCTCTACATTGAGATTTGTGTCCTGCTTTCCAAAGGCATGGCCTATGCACTGTTGGCCTCCTTACCTCCTGTGTTTGGGCTCTACACATCCCTCTATCCAGCGCTAGTCTACTTCTTTTTTGGAACCTCTCGTCATATTTCCATTGGTAAGTGAGAAGAGCAAAGCAGCATATAAAACAGGAAACGCTAACATCCTCTCATGCTGCTTCTGGCTGGTGTGTTCAGGTACATTTGGTGTGCTCAGCATCATGGTGGGTGTTGTGACAGAGAGATTATCCTCAGATGTCGGCATCCTCAAAATCAATGGGACTAACTTTACTGAGCTCTCACTGATGGATGACGATGCCAGGGACTTTTATAAGGTCCAGGTGGCTGCTGCCACCACCATCCTCGGAGGGCTGATCCAGGTTGTCATATAAACTATTCTCCATTATGGTATCTACTCTGCTTATTACTGCTGCCAGAAATAATTTATTTCGTTGATCAATGTTTCTGGGCAGGTGGTGCTCGGTTTGGTGAAGTTTGGATTTGTCGGCACTTACCTGTCTGAACCCTTGGTGCGGGCGTACACGACAGCTGCTGCTGCCCATGCAGTGGTAGCACAGTTAAAATACATCTTTGGAGTGTCTCCCGCCCACTTCAGTGGGCCTCTGTCACTGATATATGTGAGTGGCATAACTTGAGTAATGAATCCTCTCTTTTTTAAATTATCATTATTTCAACACTACTATTAACATTGTCTGTTACATTGCTCTTTTTAGCACTGCTTTTGTTACTATGATGAATGTGTAACTGGACAAGATTCTAGTTTTGTGTGTAATGTGTGTGACATAAGTTATAGTCTGTTGTACTATTATAATCGCCGCAAGCGAGCCGCGGCTCATTGCGGGCGCACTCCCAGAGAGCACGAGCAATCATAGATTGCAAGAAGGATAACTGAATAACTATAAAAGAGCAGTAAAATTAAAATAGAGTTAAATGTAGTGTTAAATGTATGTATATTTATTGTAATCAGTGCAGGTTGTTTTTATAGGCC
>OMKR01110803.1:8865-19778 GCA_900302355.1 Cyttopsis rosea | reverse complement strand
GGGGCAACGTATAAAAGGATGGAGCTTCAGCTGGGCATGGTGACACATGCTCTCTCCTTCTTTCTGTCACACACACACACCGATTTCCACCTACTGTATGCATTCAACACAAGCGCAAGCAGAAGCAGGTCGATTCAGAATTCAGATTCTAGATGGTTGTAGGGCGAGCAAGGCAAAAGTGGGATTGAAGATTTGAACGAAGGATCCAGCGTGTACTGGCTGTCCTGTTACATTCCAAATTCTTTTGACAGATTTTCTCAAACTGATTTGAAATGTATAGTGATTGCCCCAATGTATTCTCAGTTGTTCATGGGCCAAGAGCCATAATAACTTCAATCAATCCAGGTTTCATAAAGTGGAGGAGCAAGCTTGACTTAGGGACATTATTAAGACATCTCATTAGTCTCAAAAGGGGCTAGGAAACCACTGGAGCACTGTAGACCTTCCAAAATGGATGTCTCTATCAGGAAGTGGAAGACAAATCAATGTGTGAGGTTGTCTGTGTTGGGAGGATTACACTGTAGTCCTGGAATTCCATTCAAAACTGCAACAGGTTTTCGGGTGGTGGGGATATTTTTTCATCTGAGAGTGCTGGGCTTCTTTGTGATTATTCATCTATATTGACAGTTTACAGACTCACAACTTGCTACGCTGCTTTATCAAATTCACTGTGGCTGCCTTTTACTTCTTGCGTGTGTCCAATCTTTGCATTCTTGCTCGGAAATGTGGACCCAGCCACCACCAAAGGAAACAACATTTAGTGGAGCACATGCATAATGCAAACACATTAAATGGCTATTTATTCAAATGTGCCAGCTAAAAAAAAGGGAAAATATGGGTTTCTATTCCACAAAATATTGTTACAAATCACTACTTTGAGTTGAGGGGTATATAATTCTTTCAATGAAGAAATGGAGAGTGTGGGGGGCTTCATAGGCTGGGCAGGGTTGCGAAAAGATAGCTTGTTCCAAAAGAGACCAAATGCTGCAAACAAAGAAAAGAACTTGATGAAAACCAAAAGGCCCAGAGTTGTCCATCTGTCTGCTGCATTTCATGCCAGGCATGGCATCTCAAAACAACGCATTAGTCAGATTTGCGCTTATTCGAGCTTTGGAATTGTGAAGGCGCTTGAATCTAACCAGCCGCGCCTATGGAAATGACCAGTTATGAAGCATTTTACAATGACAGATAACAAGTATTGTGTTTAAGAAACAAGAGCAAGGGCTGCTATCGGTGTACAACAGGTAACCAAAATAATTGCTTTTGGTCCGTGTGTTGAGGTCACTGGTGAGATCCAGGGCCAGTGCATTGCAAGATTAAATCAAGTAGCGCTGCCAATACAGTGAGGGAGGTAGGAATTTTAGGGGAATGACACCTTTGGAAAGGTGTGTGGCTCTGTTCACCCAGGCTGCCCTGTGTTTGAGCCCACCAGTCACAGAAGTGACTTATTGGCAGACAGCAGAATTCGTTGTGAGGTATTTGGCAATACAGCTAAATGTGTCCTCTGAGGGATCCACAGCGATACCGGCAAATACAGTATGCCTGCAAGACCGAAGTAGTTCTGCATGTCTGAGCAGAGCAAGCTGTGTGATCAAACATTACAACAGGAGCCACCTGAGTCGTAACTTCCTGATTACCTGCACCAAAGAACAAAGAACATACTGTGCTGTTGTGTTGTTAAGACAAAGCCAGCTATCAAATAGGGCGAGAGAGTGGGATTACCAGATAATTTCTATGGGGACGGTGATGAAACCAATATAGTTTTGAAATACTTGGCCAGCAAAACAATTGCAGGTCCAGACAAAGGTAAGAGAACAAAAGACAAAAGTCTGTGTTCGTCAAGGTGATAACACCAATGTGTGTGTGTGTGTGTTAAGCTCATCACCAGAGTTAGATGAAGGAGTGTGTACCCCGTAACACTGCACTGTATGAAAAAAGTTTTTTACATTGCTCTAATGTCTACGTGCATGACAACAGATGACAACAACGGGATAGTATTCTATCTGTGTTCAATGGCACATATTAATCTTTTTCCGCACCTGCATCAATGGCGGCAGCGTAAATAATACTTATAAATAAATAAGAACCCTCTCTGTCAATGTCCGGTATTCGTTTCAGCTCCAACTCTATAAGGGGCTGAAAGGGGAATAGATGCTCCCATATGTGGTTTTCGTTGTAGCGTGAGGCAGATACTGTATGAGTTCTGCAGTTCGATCGACGCAGGCCTACGTACCAATTATTCCCGCTAGGCCAGTGGCTGCGCGGCACACAGGGTGAGGGAGGAGCCGTGCTGTTAGAGCAGGGTAAACACTTTGATTTAATTTCTGCCGTTCGGTACGTGTTCCGTCATATTTAGGTACTGTAAAAAACTGAAAAGAAGGAGTAGAAAATGACTTGCAGTGATCAAAGACTACACACAAGGAAGGGACACAAAGCAATTAGTGGGCCAACGCAGCTGAAGAGTAGTCATACATTTTTCTAAAAGGGTTTTCTCTTCACAACTGCTCCATCAAACTCGAAACATAAAATTCCTCCAACGCTACCTTGCAAATCGCTTTCCTGCACCAGCTACTAAATCTACAAAGAGCTGCTGAAATCACTGAAACCAAATCATAAGAGTCATAAAAATATTAACGTATTAAGTTCTAAGCCTGCCCTTTGTCTAAGATTTCTTTCGCAAGATTCGTAACATTTCTCCCTATTCCTTTGTAAAAAGGCTCTTTTTACTTCAGGGATAGGTTGACGGAGGACACCTTTATCTCGAAAGGTTTGCTTCCATTTCTGAGAACTGTTAGCTAGTGTGTCTGGGATCCAAGACAACATTACACTATGACACACAATGACACAAAGGCTCACAGAGACAAGTGAGAAAACAAACAATCAACGAACAACAAACAATAACTTAAAAAAAAGATAATGAAACATGAAAAAGAGTCATATAAAATATATTGCGAATACGGCCCCCGGTAACCAGTGCTTGGTGAGAGCTATAGGTACTACTAATCATTAACAATTAGGCAAACAGGCAATAATGACAAGCTGCATAATGAGAAAAAGCAACATCCATGACAGTAATTGAGATGAATTATTTGAGCAGCCGTCTTTCCATGACCCTGTTAAACTGATGCCCATCTCCCTTCATCACAGGGCAGTGTTTGTCCTCGTGTGCATAGCATTGCCTTTCCCTACTCATTAGCAGCTCCACCAGAACTGGAAATAGGAGATAGGGACACAATGTCAGTGAGCTCCGTGTATGTGCGAATGACTGTGTGTGTATGTAGGAGGAGAGGGAAAAGGAGAGAGAGACGGAGGAGCTGTATAAAAAGTGACAACATACCCTTATTCCAAGAAACAATTTCCCGAAATACATCTCTCACGCTGAAATTCCCTTCTCTCTCTCTTACAATGTAAAGGCATAGTGTATTTGTAGTGTGTGTGTGTGTGTGTGTGTGTGTGTGTGGGGTGACACAGTAAAAAGGCCATGTTCAGTGGTTCTCAGTGGGTGTCCTTTGGGGCATTTGGTCGCTGTGCTAGGTACGTGCCTGGGTCCAGTCACTGTCACTAGTGTCAAGGAGCCTTGTCGACTGAATGCAAAGAAGTGTCAGTTATCCACAGGCTCGCACAGCGCTGTCAGCACCTACTGTTTCTGAAGATCTCTGGCTGACTGATGCACTGAGGCCAAACATGATGGATCACCTGGCGGAACTCCTCAGCGGCGGAACGCAGAAAGACAGATGGTGCATCACAGAGGTATATGGATAGCCAATGATAGATTTGGTAGTAGTGTTCAATGAAGATGGGCAAAGCACAAGGCACTAGTAGTGAGCCGCTAAAGCAGCGCCTCACAAATTACATGCTTGGATGAGCAGTTAAATCAAAAGGAAAAACAGATTTGCCAACGGTCTACAGGCAAGCAGAGGCCAACTCCACTGGTGGAGGTTTTGATTATGGGTCTATGACACAATCACATTGAGGTGGATCAATAGAGACAGCTGTGTGTATTTTTCTTTCCTCTGAGAAGGGGATATTTCATGTCCCGGCATCCTTTCCACTGGATGATAAGAGACCTAATATCAAGCAAACTTCTCTATTGTCCTTTTAATTAGACATCATTAAAATCTGGAGGGAAAAAGGTACGAGACATAAATACATTATTCATTCTACATTATTCAAACTGATAATTGTTGTTGGTGAATGAGAAAACAGGAAATTAAACACTACATTAGTGTAATCAGTGGTCCTTTGTTTATGTGGAGGCCCTAAGTTCATCTCTCTGGACGCCGTCTCCCCGATACAGAGGAGCACCACTGTATTCTCAAGTCCTTGTAAAAGCATGTACTGTATGATTAATGTTTACCAAGTAGTATGATATACCAAACGTAGAAATACCACTTACAGTGTTGTTTGTTTGTTCCTGTGACGCTTAAAATCAACTTCCCACTTTTGATCCATTTGAAAACTGCCAGCGACGGTTGGGGCTGATTCCCAACAGTAGACCACCCTCCCAACTCTAATGAACAGATAATACAGTTCCTTGCTTTCAATTAACTCAAAAGAAGAGCTTTTGAGACTTCGTTTTCTATCCAAGGGGTTCCCAATCTGGGGCATCCTGAGGCATTGCAGAGGGTCCACAGCAAAAATTGTTATTATTTATTTATTTAATTCATTTTTATTTTATTGTTTTCCATGTTTCAATATAACATTTCATGTAAACAGTCTTGCTTGACTTAGCAATTGGCTGAGTTGAAAGGAAAAGGAGACAGATAGCGGCTTGTTTATGATGTAAATGCCATTAAATACATTTTGATAAAGATAATTTAGTATTTCTGTTCTCAATAATCAAATCATAGTATGGCTATAACTCAAAAGCAATGCTTTTAAAATAGAAAAATATTTCTTTATGGTAAAATGTTAGTCAATTCAAAGTGTGATTAATCGCAATATCATGCATTTTAATTATTTGACAGCCATAGTTAATATATAAATTCACATAAAAAAACAGAAAAGATGATTGCCATTATTATTTTTGGAAATCCAAAGAGGTAAGCTCTTTATTCTCCGTTTTCCTATGCACATTATATTAATAAAATAGCGTACAAGTGATACATTGACCTGCAGCGATACCTTTTGGTAAAACATGAAGCGAAAACAGCCATAGCTGGGTGGCCCATACTGTACCATGCCTTTGGCCCCCAAATCACTAAGTCCGCCCCTGTTTGAGACACATTTAGCCTTTGACTAAAAATATTTGACGCAATTGGTTTTACACCATTATACCATCGTCCAATAAACTAAACTGCAACGGCTCCATAAAAGAAAATCAAAAGAGGCAATCACTTTGGAAAGTCGGCGGTCGATTCCCTCGAGGAGCGGGGATCTTCCGCCAACCGAGCCGGGCTTCCGACACTACAGCCAATTGCAAGCCCTTCAATGCTTGGACCTTCAAAACCATTTTGACTACTAATTTGTTTGTGTTTACCGGAGTGCTAGATTGATAACCAGGCAAAAATAATTTCTGTATTCCAGCGGGTGAAATGGCCGTGTCAGATTATTCCCCCAGCACCTGAAGTGGGTTGGCCGAGCTTCCTGGATATTCTCACACCAGAAAAACCAGAGGCTGAACTTGGTTGCCTTTAGAAATGTCAGGTAATTTGTCTTTCAAGGATGAAAGGGTAGCCGTTGGGGATACTCTTGTTTCCTCCAAAGAAATCAATGATGGAGGTGGTTTTATTTGATAGAAGAAGGAAAGGGAGGGACGGGGTTGAGGTGGGGAAATAGGTTTATAAAACGGTGAGTAAAGGGATCAGCTTGGACAGAGCTTGCGAACAAGGAAAATAAATAGGCTATTAGGCCAAGAACATAAACAAAGAAAACTGGTTGGATAAACAAGCACCTCAAACAAAATGACTGAAATACAGTGTTAGGTTGGTTAGATTAAATAAATTAACCAGATCCTTTAATTAAAAGGTGAAACTTGTGAATAGCTGATCTGATAGCTGAGATCAGATTACATGACCATGTTATAAGAAAAGTTATGTTTTTTGTTTTTTTTAAGTTTGTTTTCTTCCACTGGAGTCCATTTGAAAGCATCTGGCTTTGCCAACTGGTTTTCAATTTCCTGGTCTTCTCCTTTTCCACCCCACCCACATCAATGAACTGAACAATCGTGTTGCCGTGCTGTTTGAGGCGGCCTGGAGGAGTTAAGATTTATGTCCAAGGCTCCCCCAAAAAGACAGACCGACAGGCTGAATTGTACTGTGGTCATGATGAATGCCTTATAAACAGAGGCACTCAGACAAGTTAAATGAGCAAACTCCACGTTCACGCCGGTCCCCACACATGGGGGCAGCGAGTGTTCCCGGCTCTCATTTCCACATTAGAGCCAACGCATTGATAGAATCACGCTGGTGATCCAACTCCAAGTCAAACAAATGATGCTTTCATGTTTGCTTCAACGAGTTGCAAAAAAAAGATTTGATAAAGCTATTGTAAATACCCTGTGCTGCTATGATGTATAGTGATAACCCTGCATGGGTGAATGTGGAAAAATAAAAAATAAAAAAGAATCAAGGGATTAGTCATGTCTGTTGAACAGGTTAATCATCTCGCTCTAGTACAATGGGCGACACTTCCCTGTGGTCCGGTAACGGGCGGAAAAGAAAATAACGCTGAAAGCAAATGACTCCCGAGATCACCTGACCGGGGAGGAAATTGTGCCTTGGAACGTGAGGTGTCGTGGGCCAGGCCACCTCATCATTCTGTCCTTCTCATCGCCCATTTCAGCGTCTCCATCCGTTCCATCCCTCTCCTCCACCCTCATCCCCACCGCCCAGCTCTGCCCTACTGAGTCAGCACTGCATCTGTAAATCACACGAACCAGTCCCCGAGAGACATATAAAGCCTCCCAAAATAGGTGTGTGGTGCAACCTGGTCTCCATCTGTCTCTATTGGCTGGAGGGGCCTGGAGGGATCTTAAGCAGGGCTGATGGACAGCGCCTCAGCGACAGAGCTGGAAAAACAAGCAGATAAATCAGCCGGTGTTTAACCAATTCTCCTCCTTGTGCTCATCGCTCAGCGAGCAGCACCTGACACCTGTCGAGCACCTCCCCTGATTTAGGCCTGGCTGGGGGCTGCGCCAAGTCCCTCTGGCTTTTATTCTTCACTCTAACCCTAGAGTTAGCATGCCCTCCTTGAACAATCAGCAGGGGAGTATGACCTTGGGATGAGAACGTGTGCTCTCTGAATTAAGCAACAGGTTCAATCATTTGCTTTGATTACACAGAGTGGCATACTATATTGGCAGTCCTTTTGCAAACATTGTGAAAAGTGATGGTTTGCATTGGTTCTATGGGGAAAATCTCATCATAAATAATAAAAATACAAATCTTTTATGCTTTTTAAAATACAACTGAACAAGAAGTAACTTTTTTTCATATTTCTCAAAATGAGAACAATGACAATGACATCAATGCCTTGGCTCACCCTGGCTCATCACCATGCTACACTTTAGTTGTTCCCCTCTAAGCTCTAAGCAATGATTAACTACACCAACTGCAACCTTTGCTTTGAGATATAAAAAGGCGTGACTTTCCTCCTTCCCTATGCTTGAGTCAAATATTGGTACAACGCTGGGGCTCAAGTCATACAACATTGCATAGTTATAATGTAGGCTCTGTTATATAACTTCTTCAAAAGGTATTCTATGCTGAGGCCAGACTAAATCAGATATGATAAACCAACAGAGCAAAGCTCGAGAGAAATGGAGTGGATCACACAGTGGCCTCGAGGGGGGAGGATGTGTGTTAAATGATCATCAGAGCAGATTGTGTGAGCACTTAAGACATTGTCAAAACAGAGTTTTGTGTCGCTCCACTCAAATGCTCTGGGGCTATATTAAATGTGCTGTACCATTAATGTAGCCTTAATAGGAGATAAGCTTTAATGCATCGATGTAAGCTGTGATGGCCCATTGATGAGTTTTGCTTGGGTCAGAGGCTGGTCCTGGGGAATGGAGGGTGACTGGGAACAAGGAAGGACAGCCATATACAATACTTTGGGTGGTTTAACTGCACATCATCTCTACCACAGGTCTATAACTCCTCGGCTGATGACAGTAGGAGGTGGTGGGGTGGGGGTACAGTGTTACCAGGTACGGCGCTCAGAGCAATTCTCTTCCATTTCAATGATCCACATTTTCTGTGTATACCAGCAGAGCCCATCTCTTTCTCTGTCTCTCTCTCTTTGTCTCTCTCTCACTCTCAGGTCAGTGCTTTTAGTCATCATTACGAGGAGATGACTGTAGTGTTGGGTGGGTGCTACGGGTGTTGGGTGGGTGCTTTGGCAGGATCATTCGTCAACTCCTTCCAACACTGTTGCAGTGCGCTCAGGGCAATTGGGCACCTGACAAAAGCTTAAAGGCATATTATTCCCCGATCCCTCCACATCCCCCGTGTGTGCTGGGAAGCCGGTGCCTGTGACCACTGCACAAAACGACCATCTGTCTATGGCTGGAAAGGAGGGAGGAGCAAGACAACATGAGCCAGTTCACAAAAGAAAAAGTGTCTTATTAAATTATCTCCTGACTTTTACAGCATGGCCCCCACCACACTCTTTCCATCACTCTCCCAGGCTAAACATTTGTCTTTCCATTCAGGGTTGAATTTGTATGCCGTTGGGCTGGGTTCCTGGTGGCAGGCCGATAGTGGAGAGGGTGATGGTGGTGTGGGTTCAAAGTCCATGTCAGAAGTGAGATGGAAAATAGAGAGAGAGAGCTCTCTATTTTCCATCTCACTTCTTGTGTAAAGGAGCCATTATTCCCAAACCATTTTGTATAAATGCATTTTTCGCACAGAATGGCTACTGAATGCAACCAATGAATTTTGAAATGTCTAATTTCTAGTGTCCTAATAAAAGTCTAGAGTAGATCCCTGATTCCTTCCAAAATCACATAAACATGTAACATGCTGCACTGATGACGGAGTGATTGGCTTGGGAGACTGTTTATTCAGCAAGACTCTATTGAGTTGACATGGAGACTCCTGAATCAAGGTGAGCCACTTTTCCTTTAATCTAATTGTCAGCCTGGGAGCTGTAATCAATGGGGCTATTTACATAATGGCAGGTTGCAAAGAACAAACGGTGCCACCTGTTCTGGCATCAAAGCTTTTGGGGAGGCTAAGGAGGAATTCCTGTCACAGTCGCCTCGCTATCAGTACTGTAACTAGCTTCTGAGCAGGACTTGACTATTTCGGAAATTTGACAATAATAATAAAAATAGCAAGCCAACTGGGATACTTCCTGAAGCTTTAATGGACTGAGGAATATGTGTCTACATTTGTGCATTTAAGTGAGGGTTGAAAGGGAGAGAAGGTAATATGACAACTTTTTCAACACACAAAAAATAATGTTGAAAAATAACACTACACATTCTGCCTCGTCTTAGTAAATCCAGGTTATTACAGAGCAAATTGTGCATGCTTGATCATTACATAAAAGCATTATGCATTAGCAATTATGCTTTCCAATTTGGAAAAGCTATCTACGAAGAACAGTGATGACGACTTCTAATAGAAGTTGTTAATTATGCACCATATAATATTTACGTAATATAAATAATGTATTTATAAATGTATAACCTTTTTATCCAACTAATAAACAACAAAACAAAAAACTCTGTCTAACTAAAAAAAGTGTTGGAAATAGTTGAATTTCTTATTGCTGGTTAGTGGAGAATCACCACTTCAACAACCTCCCAATTAATTGTTTTGTTTTATTTCTATTCCTCATTTCTCGTCAAACTTTTTGACCCTTGACTCCTCTGTTTTCGGATAAAGTATATCTCAAGGGTTTTGGTTGGTTTGCCACAGTGCCGTTCCAGTTTTGTCCAGCGGAGAAATAGCATTAGCTCATCCAAAGCTAAAAGGCATGGCAGACAACTTGTATTTCACTTCAGTGAACTGTGTCTAAGCAATCCAGCCACTGGGGAAGCCAGTACATTCTTAGTGCTGGTCCCAAGCCCGGATAAATGGGGAGGGTTGCGTCAGGAAGGGCATCCGGTGTAAAACCTAAGAAGAAGAGGCTAAGAAGAAGAGGGGGAAGGCATGTCCGGAGTTAGTGGGAGAGGAGGAAGGGTAGGAGTGTGGAGGTGAGAGTCAGAACTTTGAATGTTGGCACTATGACTGGTAAAGGGAGGGAGCTGGCTGATATGATGGAGAGAAGGAAGGTAGATATACTGTGTGTGCAAGAGACCAGGTGGAAGGGGAGTAAGACCAGGAGCATCGGAGGTGGGTTCAAACTGTTCTACCATGGTGTGGATGGGAGGAGAAATGGGGTAGGGATCCTGAAAGAAGAGCATGTCAAGAGTGTGTTGGAGGTGAAGAGAGTGTCGGACAGAGCGATGAGTATGAAGGTGGAAATTGAAGGTGTGATGATGAATGTTGTCAGCGCATATGCCCGACAAGTTGGGTGGGAGATGGAAAAGAAAGAAGAATTCTGTAGTGAGTTGGATGAAGTGGTGGAGAGTGTACCCAAGGAGGAGAGAGTGGTGATTGGAACGGACTTCAATGGGCATGTTGGTGAAGGGAACAGAGGTAATGAGGAGGTGATGGGCAGGTATGGTGTCAAGGAGAGGAATGTGGAAGGACAGATGATGGTGGATTTTGCGAAAAGGATGGAAATAGTGTTGGTGAACACGCATTTCAAGAAGAGGCTAGGAGCACAGGGTGATGTATAAGAGTGGAGGAAAGTACACACAGGTGGACTATGTCTTATGCAGGAGGTGCAACCTGAAAGAGATTGGAGAAGCAAGGTGGTGGCAGTGGAGAACGTAGCTAAGCAGCATCGGATAGTGATCTGTAGGATGACTTTGGAGATCGAGAAGAGGAAGAGAGTGAAGGCAGAGTCAACTATCAAAT
>OMKR01110801.1:3640-18309 GCA_900302355.1 Cyttopsis rosea | reverse complement strand
CTTTCTTCCACGCATGCGTGTCCTCTTTCGCCAGTGTGTATAATTTAGTGGCATCTAGCGGAACAGACTTGGCAGAAATGGAATTTAATATTCATAAGTATGTATTAATGAGTGTATAATCCCATAAAAATAAGAATCGTGTTTTCGCTACCTTAGAAAGAGCCGTTTATATGTACATGTGCGAGCGGGTCCCCTTCCATGGAGGCCGCCATGTTGTTTCTACAGTAGCCCAGAACTGACAAACAAACACTGGCTCTAGAGAGGGCCTTTCGCGTTTTTCGCGAGTTTCGCGGCCATCGTCGATTCTCCTACACGCTTGGAGAAGGGGAGGGTGACGGGAGATTTATTCAGTTGGTTACCTTCATCTGAACGTCAAATTTGTTTCTTTTTCTTTGGATTTGCACTTGTTTTTGAAGTGTCATCGTCAGTAGTCGTCGATCTGTTCGGCCGTAGTAAACGTTTACGGAAAAACACACTCACAAGTGGGTTGAAGAGCGAGTCTGTTGCGTTAGCTCCGCCTCCCCTCTCTGGTTGACCAACCACTGCTGGGTGATGGAAAACACGTCACTAACTGCGGCACTTGATTTTTGATTTTTCCCGGGAATGTCGCCTCGACACCCGGTTCTTAAAGAGAATACTGCAAATACAGAGGCTTTCATCAGCTCAATCACCTTTGTGTTACCTGATACGGCGATAGATAGTACCTTAACAGACATTTATTTAAATGAAAGTCTTCGAGATTGTTGCTTTAAGTGGTTGCAATGCAAACGATTGATGCACGTTCACTGGAACGTGATGACGTCATTGTTAGGAATCGACGACCCCCCCCCCCTCTCCTCTACGCATGCACGGCCTCTCTTTCAACACTATGGGTTCTTAACCCCTGCATTAAATGCAATTAACAAATGCCATCATCATGTGTCTGTCTACGTAGACCCAGACGGCTTCAGGGTTTTGGTGGTCATAAGCGTCTCCATAACACAGAAATAAAGAAAAATATGCGTGGAACTTGCAGCTGACTGGATGCTTACAGCAGTCATCACATAACGAGACTCATGCAGCCTTTTTGCTTGGAATGAACCATAGCTCCTTTCATACCAAAGCAATGACCTGGACGCACCCTGGTAAAATTGATGGTGTGAACTGCAAGAAATCATCTATATTCTGGTAATTGATCTTTTTCTTAAAAATGAAAAATAATCTTGAATTTTGTGACTGAAATATGGACGGCAGACTGTATATGCCTGTGGCCGGCCCTTGGTCCTACCTTATTCCTGTGAAACTGTGGTAAACCAATTCAATGTTAAAAGTTAAAGATGCAGTGTGTAGAATTTAGCGGCCACTAGCAGTGAGGTTGCAGATTGCAACCAACTGAATTCCCAGTGTCCGTGGCGGTGCAAAATGGTGGCGTCCGTGTAGGAGAAGCTACGGTGGCCGCGACACTTGCGAAAAATGCGCAAGTCCCTCTCTAGAGCCAGTGTTGGGTTTGTCCATGGCCGTGCAACATGGCAGCATCCGTGGAAGGGACTCCAGCCCCCATGGAGATATAAATGGCTCATTCTAAGGTAACGAAAACGCGATTCAAATTTTCATGGGGTTATGCACTAATTGATACATACTTATGAATATTATATTCCATATTTCATTCCATTTCTGCCAAGTCTGCAAAATGCCACTAATTCTACACACTGCACCTTTAAGTAAGTAAGTAAAGTAAACTTTATTTATAAAGCAAGAAACAAGAGTGCTTACAGTAATAAAATAGAAAGTTAGAAACTGAAAAACAGAAAATAACAATATAAAGACATTAAAACTGCACATTTTACGAGACAAAGTGTTTACGAAACAAGTGAGTTTTTAACAGCTTCTTAAAACTATCCACTACTCTGCATTTTTTATAACTAAGGGAAGACGGTTCTAGAGAGTGGGAGCAACAACTACAAACGCTCGGTCACCCTTAAGTTTTTAGCCTAGATTTTGGGAACAGCCAGAAGGCCTTGCTCAGAAGACCTGAGATCTCAGCGATCTCACTGTGGCCAGGGGACACAATAATTCAGATATGAAAAGTGGGGCCACCCCCTGTAGTGCTCTATAGGTGATTAAGAGAATTTTAAAATCAATTCTGCAGTCGATGGGCAGCCAATGTAGAGCGTCCAACACTGATGTGTGGCCTACTGTACGCCACATTTTGGACCAACTGGAGCCGAGAGACAGAAGAGCGACTCAGGATGGTAAACAGTGCATTGCAATAATCAAGATTGTTTTTCCAGATCTTGAAAGGATAATACAGATTGATTTGATTTTAGCAATGTTTCTTGGTTGAAAGAAACAGGATTGGACCACTTTACATGCAACTCAAAGACGACTCCTAGGTTTTTTGAGGCTCGCTTAACATTTGCTGCTAAAGGAACAATGCGCTGCTGTATTTGATCATGAATGCGCTCAGGGCCGATAACAAGGACTTCTGTTTTGTCAGGGTTAAGCTGGAGGAAGTTAAATGACATCCAGTCCTTGACGGCTGTTAAGCAGTCTTGTACGGTAGAGAGCTTACTGAGGTCATTCGGTTTGAGAGAGAAGTACAGATGTGTATCATCCGCATAACAATGATAAGAAATACACTTGAAACGACTAATTAAGAGACCAAGCCTGGACACAGCAGATGTAGACAGTCACAGATACTGAAATGGCTGAAGTGGCATGTACAAAGTGCAGTGCAGGGACATTTTTATTTATCTTATTCTGTTAAAATCAGTGCTGGCTTGCTTCCTTGTATGGACAACACAAGCAGACCTATGGTATCCTAGGATCTATGCATGATACTATCTGTAGGGCCTGGTACATGTAAGAATGGGAATGTTTGTTTGGGAGTATATTCTGCATCCAGCTTTATTTTCTGGAAATCACCCTTTTAAAAATGCCTAATGTCTTCCTCCCTTATAGAGAGGGCCGTGGACATTTGTAATTCCTACTTCACTGTATAGATTGAGTTGAAAGTTGGAGGAATAACAACGTGCGTGAGAAGTGAGCTGTTTGCCAAATATCTTCGAGGTTCACGGTGTTCACGTGTGAACCTGCTCTTTATGGGATTGCTTGTTTGCGAGGTGTTTGGGACTACGCCTAGTTAATGGATCGGTGAACTAATACTGTAGGTGTGCAGGATTTATTTCAGGTAAGAAATGTCACTGGCTTTCGGTAAAGACGCAATTGAAGTCTATTGTCTGATTGTTATGCAAACGAACAGCGCTGATTTTTTTATTTAAGAAAGTCAGGTTATTAAAAATTAGTGCAATTTGTGGAGTGTGTAATTTATAATAATGAGTGTCTGCTTGCACAATGCCTCCATATATGTGTGTTAATTGGTGCGTCAGTCGTCAAACATGCCCAGCTGACATTTTTCAGTCAGCTCAACCAAAGCTGACAACTGTAATTATATCGCTCTCATTCAATCACACAGAGAGAAACTCTCTCTTTCTCTACCCCTCTTCTTCTCTCTCTCTCTCAGCTCTAATAAGGAGGTGGTGTAATTGCGGTTTACGAATGAATTTACAGAAAGCCAACGTTAACTTACCCCAACCTGGTCACTTATGTTTTTTGTTCGAAAAGTTGGAAAGGTTGCCTCCGTTTATCCAACACGGAAGTTTGCTGCAGTCCGTCACCTAGAGCCTAACAACCGTTTTGCTTTGTGGTTCAGTGTTCTCTGTCGACAAAATATCAAAGCAATAAAATGATGAGTTATTCACTAAAGGTTTTGTGAAAAAAAAGTTTGGGGCTATTTTTGGGAAAGCAGTCTTCATTGTGTGCCTGTCTGCAGTGGATCCAATATCTGACTATCAATGTTACTGCCCAAATGAGGGAACGGGAATGGGGAAGGCCGCTAATTAAATTAAATTAATTCACTGAAAGAGTGGAAGGAGTATCACAGTATATCTTGCAGGAAGGAATAAGACAGAGACAAAGAGAATTGAATGTCTTGGCACATAAGCAGGTGATTTCAGCTGCTCTATGTTCATCTGTAGCTAAATTATACAAATTATATTGCACACAGCACATTTGTGTGTGTGCATACACACACACGTGTTTGTATTGGCAAGGAATTCCACAAGTAATACAAGCACTTGCCATATGGTTTAGTTAAACTATCAATCCTGCGGTGAGTCGGTCTGTCGATCCAACCAGACCGGTCAGAAATACCGCCAGATGATCTTCCGGCCCCGTGAACCCTGCTTCCCCAATGTCGGCCAGGAATCACCGTGCCAAGGAAATTCCCACTTCAATAACCCTGAATCCCGTTCCAAGCTAGAAGCAGCACTCCGAGAGAGAGATTGGTAGGGAACTGTATAATTAAAGGGGACGTGGACACGAGCTCCGGGAGAGGAGACACCAGGCAGGCCTACATATATATTGTAAGATATACAGAGACCAGCACAAACTAAATCAGGAGTTATGTTTAAATCTTTGAGTGCCGTGCCCGATCATTGAAATGAACCAGGGATGCTTGGTCACATCAGCATTCCGCCAAGTGTGTTGAAATTGGTTCTTTGTCCACAATGTGTATTGGTTGCTTCACTTTTTTTTTTTTTGGTGATAATAACAGTCCCTTCTCTACTCTTTGTTGCCTCCTGCATGTAAGAAACAGGATAAAATAGACAGACTTGTCTTTTTAAAGAGTTTGGTTTAATGTCGATTGTTGATTCTGTAAGCGGTCTAGTCATCAGGCTGCAAGGATAGAGGTCAGCCTTTCTTTTTCAACACAGGAAGTGAAAAAGACAGACATCCCGGATGTCTCATGCCTTTTGTGAAATGTGTTTGCATCACACTCACGCTCATACGCGTGAGAGGTGTGGCCTATATAAAATTCATTCTTTATACATGTCATACACACAATAAACACTAAATAACCTATTGTATCGTAACCTTTTGTATTGTAAGCCATTCTACGATTGCGCATACAAATAACCCCAGTTAGACAGGCAGGCCTGCTGTATTTGGACTTAAGTACATATGGAGTTGTTTAACATTCCCAGAGGTTTGGTTAATACCTACTCCCCCCTCTCCGCCTCTCAAAGGTGGGGGTCCAACGGGTAAGTGCACTTACTGACCCAGACCTCCCCTTAGAAGCACATTTCCACTTCTTTATCTCTAAAGAGTGGAGGATTGTACTCCCACTCTTTCCATTACGCTTTAGCTTCTACCGAGATGCTCAAAAGTGAACAAAACACCGGCTTCTTGGAAAAGACACAGCTAAGCTTTTTAACCAAGTAGGATATTAGATATTTCTTCAGTTCATGTTTTTCCAAAATGGGTGCCAAGTGACTAAAACAGTAATTATCCAAAAGACGGTCTTTGTTTGACAAATTGGTATGACAAATTGTATAATTGTCTTGTTGATATTTTCAATCTGTGTATGTGTGTGTCTGTGTGAGAGTGACAGAGAATACCTCCATGTGTTTTTAAAAAAAAGTCTGTGTCGGTGCTTACCTGCCTGCGAGAACATGTAATTACATGCATATGTGTAGGCGATTGCATGTGTCCAGTCCACATTTATGTCTATAAATGTGAATGTGTGTGTATGCTTTGTGTGTTTTTGTTCATGTAGCTTTAGAGTATACATACAGTACTACAGTTGTGAATTTGGTCTTGAGGTGTTGGACCATAAGGAATTGATTTACGTTTAATGGCGTTAATGATGTCAAGGAAAATTCTATGCCTTGGAAATATACTCTCACAATGGGTTATTTTCTCAAATCCCATCCTCCCATGCAGCAAGTTGTTTCCTGGGGCCATCTAATTGAAACATCTCTTACTCGGTTTTCAGGTGGAAAAGCTTAAAATCTGTAGCTTGCAAGAATTACAAACTACGTCACACACAGAATGACAAACAACTGTGGATGACATTGAAATAAACTCTATGAAAGCTCGGCAGGAGGCAATCTAGCTCACAGTGGCCTACAAGATGAGAGATTTTCCTTGGAGCCATACCTAGCATGAGATGTTTGTGGAGGAGTAAAAAATAGTCTCCGGTAAAACTGTTGCAGGGAATTTAATAAAGGGTTTCTCTTGGCGTCAATGGTGCTTTTGTAAACCTATTGCATGACTCTAGACAAAGGCTCCTACTGTATATCTCCACCTCAAGGAGACCACAGGAAATTTGGGGGCGGTGGAGGTGTCCTTGGACGCCTTGCCACGTTAGTATAGCAGGGCTTCAGGGTTCTTTTCGGTCGACTCATCCTCTGTTCACCTTCGATGATGTCTGATAAACAGTGTGTAGGACTGACACAGGAGAGGACTCTGTGGTCACCGCTGGTGTCCAGTTCCACTGGAAAACCTGACCAGTTGACATCACAGTGTGTTAAGTGTGCATACTGAGAGAAGGAGACGCCGACGTCCATGGAGAAGTAAAAGAAGGGAAGCCAGCCTATTTATCAGACCTGCTCCCCATAATGAGACTTTGTCTATGCTGTATAATAAGTGAGAAAGTGTTGGCGTAGATCAGCCTTTCAATTGCCGATAATGGGCACCTCCATTAAGCCAAACTGAGGGTATGGTTGTCCATATCGCGTCGTTGTGATGCACGTGCACATTATCTCTGTGTCTGATGGGTAGTGAAGTGTCATTACCTGAAACCATTTTTGCCTGCTCAGTTCTTTTCCATTGCATTCCTCATCTTTGGAATGTTGGATAATGTGCACATACTGTATATCACAACCATGTCTGTCCTCAGGCTTAACACGCTAAGTGGTTTTGAATTACAATTAAATGGACAGACGCACTTACGGTGGAGTTCAATCTGCAGCCGTTACCAGTATTTCAATGGGGGATTTCTTTTTTGTTTTTGCAGGCGCTTTGTACTTTATTATAGGGTGCACAAACCAAGCCTTTAGTCTTTGTTGGAATTGCATTCAAAATACGACAACTCATCATAATGCAGGGTAAGCCGTTTTCAGCGCGATTGGAGCAAGTGTTTCTACTGAAGGACTTTTTAGTCACGGGGAGCAGTTGTTGGTTTCAATCACGAAAGATTCACGTCTGCTGAAGTCACCAATCTATATGGTTACAGACCATATAGACCAGCTCTATTTGTTTTTAATAAGCTACTCGGATATCTTCCACCACGCAAGTAAAATTTGGCTTTCAGCTGATTAAAATCGGAATTACGCAGAAATGAAAATCGTTAAACCAAATAGTGTTCCACGTATGAATGAGGGTACTTATCCTTATCACTAGGGAGAAGGCTATGTTCATTTTAAATAAGTGTATTGGCATCTACAGGATGGCATACTTATTAGACTTATGTCTTAACCTCATATGGTAACCTCATTAAAGCTCCTAGAACAGTAAGTGTTTGCCTCTGGCCTCCTTCAGGGGTGAAACCAACTCGTTGTTTTTCTCCGTATTGCTCTTCATCTTCCTCTTTTAGAATCTAACAAACAGCCTAAATCAGGTTTGACATGCGAAGTAATGCAAGTGCAACCCGGTTTGTTACCTAACACGCCCTGACAGGTCACAAACTCTCACGCAAAGGATAAAACATATAACCATATTCTAATTAATACAGCCTGTAATTTGGAGTCCAAGATGGCAACCACCAAGCCATGATTTGAAACTCGCATGTGATTTGACTCATTCATCTTGCTTCCGGCTCATGTGTGGTTCCTCACTTCCTTCTCAAGTTCACCCAGCAGAATTTCTTGACTCACTATGACATCAAGTAGCCCAAAAAAAGACTCAAAAAAACACATCAGCTGCAGTCGTCACCCGAAAACCGCCATAAAACCGAATAATGTCCATGTTTTTGTCACGTTTCTCCCTTCCCTCTTTTATTGTTGCTATTTTTAAGTCTCGACACCAAAACAAAAGACGTGACTGGTCATCTGATGTTGTCGCGACTTGTTATTAGAACCTGTCACACTAACAGCGACAACAGTTTCCAGTAATTACTGTTTTTTTCGCTTATAAGCAAGTCATCGCATTCATCCCCGTGTCGCTTCTGACTTCTCACTCTGGCCTGTTTTGCATTTGGTCCAGCGTTGTTTTCTCGACCATTCACATTAAATGACGAAGACATTGTGGGTGGCGGTGTGTCCAGTTTGGGTTAGTTTAGCCTTTGTGTTGGCTTCTTTATTGTGTTCCTCTGGCTATTTTGGGTGGTGTTAATGTTCCGATATTTCTTCTACTCGTACACATTCTCATTCTCACTCTTTTTTTAAACTTTCTTAATTGCCGCACACGCCCACCACCGCGACACTTTGACTGGCTGCCTGACCATGGTACATGGTACAAGAATTAGGAACAACACATTAAAAAGAAATGCATTGGCACCGATGGGCATCTCGGAGGCAGAAAAAACAAAGCTGTTTTTCCAAGTGGGCTCAATAGAGAAAGGGAAGAACTGGTGAAAGAGTAAAAGACAAAATAGCCTGTAAGCATAGAGATGCGGTGTTCCTTTTGTAAGGACAAGAGCCAAGTTTGGGAATCATTTTCAAAGTCAGCCATTAAAAAGCTTCTTATGGCCTTAACAGTTCTATTTTGAAGTAGTATGAAAGAATGATGAGAGTGGATCAGACACGTGTCTTAACATACATTCTGTAGCATGCAGGGAATTTACAGGGCACTACACGACCTCCAACTTGTTTAGCCCCACCCGTGACCCATCACATAAATCTACATCTACAACGTCAAACCTCAGTGAGAATCGCCAGATGGGGTGGTTGGACATTCGGTGATATTTCTTCGGTTGCCATGGATGGCTGAATGGAGAGATGGACAGGTGAATGAATCAAGTGAAAGGGTGCTGTCGAGTGGTAGAAATGGGCAGGACTGGTAGGATGAAGGATAGGATAGGACAGGATGCATGTTTGTGGGTTAACTCGGTAATCTGTGACGGATGGAGAGCAGACGGAGGAACCTGCAAAAGGCTGGATGGATGTAATGCACGAAGGGCGGTGGCGAGACGCAGGGTTCGGCACGTGCCACCGGGACGCTGGAAGCCCAAAGTGTCGTGCTTGCCTCTGTCTCGGGTTTATGGGGAAAACCTCAAACTGGATTCAAATGCAGCATCTCACGCAGGCCGTGTCGTGCTAAAGGGCTTGGCAGTGAACAGATGACAGATGGCTGGAAAGGGCGGGGACACATCCTAAGGCTCAGTTTTGGACATTTTGAGACAAACCTTATATTGGATTGTCTTCATAAAGAAAGCACTTTTTGGACACGGATTCTGGTTTTCGACACTTGGCGGCTCATTATGAAAGTAATTCATCTTTTCATCACTTTTCTTTCCATACTTTGCAGTGATCTACACCCTATTGTAAATATCTATAATCGTATTAAAACTGTTGTCCGGCTGCTCACCTGCTGGCGTGCACTAATTTATTCAGCCATATGAGCAAGTCATGGGAAATGCAGCGCACCTGAACACCTAACCCTGTCTGCTGTTTGCTTCCTTACATTTGTGCATCATTGCTAACATAGTGAAAGGGTTCACCCGCAGTAGAGTTAAACCTTTTCTACAGTGCGCAAAGTTTATGAACTGCAACTGAAATTTGGAAATTTGAACTCTTCTCAAATAAACCTGGCCAACCCTTCGTTCCCCATCCATATTTAAAAGAAGTTGGCCCCTTCATAGGGATTCTATCTCACACATCGTCTCTGGTTTTACATAAATTGGGCCAAAGACCACAATCCTGAAGGTTAACTAAGGTCAGCCCTGCCAGCGAACCTCACCCCCTCCAAACCAGCCCAATTTGTTACTCGACACGTTCCAAAATGGCAACTCTTAACTGTAGGTCACAATTTTTTCTCTCGTTCTCTCTATCATTGCACTTTTATTGATCCTTTTTTTGTTGGTGTGTGTGTGAGGGAGAGACTTATAATTAGCCCTTTGGTTTGGTCTATATGGCATTTTAACAGATGGTTCTATATTTAACACGCTATCAGACCAAATTCTAAATGCCGGTTGAGACAATCTCGCTCGCTGCCACTCTCCCTCCTCTCCTCTCTTCTCTCCATCTCTATTTAGATTGGCTGGCTGTAGCCCCTTTACTGCTGTGTTGTGTTTTCAAAGTGGTGGTTTTTCAGCCCTCGCTTTATCATTCTCTCCCTCCCTGAAATGATCGTGAGGAAGCCTGTCATTGCTGGAACAGCCACGCAAGCCCAAAATCATAAAGTCATTGCATTTTTTATTTTCTTGTTTGCCGAGGAGCGTAGCTCGGCGTTTCTCGTCTCGGCGGTTTGACATTGTGGTCGTGTGTGTGCATGTGCCGTGATCGGTTCAAATTCTAATATCCACGTACGCATTCGCACACACCTGCACAGGCCAGGGGTACTGTACTTCTAGTCGAGTGGGTGGTTTGTGTTGCTGCACGAGAGCGTGTATATAGTCGGACTGCACGCGGGGAGAGAAATGTTGATTTGCTCGTCGAGTCGTGATTCAAGTTCGGTTTTGTCAAAAGTGTAAATTCCAAGTCGAAGAGATAAATTACTGACCTAATAAACACATTACGTCAAACACAGACAAACAGCGGACGTGCCCACATCAGGGCAGATTTAACAGGAGGGGGCATGTCTTTTGGACATGAGGGGTGTGCCTGTGGTCAGTCTGACAGTATAAGGTACAGTACGCTCAACTTTGCTCGTCAACTGACAGACCTGACTGCACGCTGGATGAGCTTTTGTTTGAATGTTTGCATGTGTGAGACTTTGTGTTGTTATTGCAGCATTAGGTGTTTCTAAAGATCTGAATAAATCCAGACATATACTACAAGAGATCAATTTTTTAGTTTAGTTTTTTTAAACTGCCAAACTTTTTTTTTTTTTTTTTTGCTATCTCTGCACTACTTTTCAAGGCTGGGAGTGAGAGTGTATTAGTGTGTGTACAGTTAGAAACGATAAAACAGTTTTAAAAAATCGAGTGTGTGTGTCTGTCCTGACTCAGCATCTGTAGCAGCACCCTTACAGTAGCATCCTTGCTGAGTTGCCAAGGTAACCGGTTCAGACCACCGCAGGTCTGGGGTGAGTTTGCTTCCCTTTACTTCAGTCTTTCTCAGCCTACCTTCTTCTTCTCTCTCTTTCTGGCTATGCTTTGCTCTTCCATTCCATTACTAATTCAATGAGGAATTAGTAAAAGTAATTTGCAAAGGATGTGGTCGCCAAACTTTCCTCTTGTGATTCTAATTTGTCTTTATTTTAACCATCATGTCTTTATTCCTGCAGGTGATTAAACTAATCGAATTAACATCGCTGTAATTCTTTGCTGCATTTTTGTAGATCAGCTCCCTTTTCAACTCAATCACATTTTTATTACAATTACTTTTGTCAGACTGCTGTTTCTCATGCAGTTAAAATTGTGTCACTTCATTCTATTCACAATTAAAGAAATTTAAATTGTTTTGCATGGTGCTATTTAACAGAACAGTCCCATTTCATCCAAGAGAATGATTCAATCTGTGTAGAAAAGTATAGAAAGTAGACTACTAGAATTGGGATTCCATGATTTGTCATTTATTGTGATTATCTGTAATAGATACAGGTTTACAATACACGGAGAAAGGTTAGAGAACAGCGTGCTTTGAGCTTCCTGCTGCTTTAGCTGCTTGTCCAATATAAGCAGGTGCAAATGCAAAATCCAACACAGTAATTTAATGTGCAAAAGAAAATGAGTGTATAATAGTGTATAATTTGTGTATAATTGGGGATATGAACCGCGTTATATTGGACAGTTTGCTATTAACGACAACCACTTACAGTATGTGTGTGTGTGTGTGTTGATTGTTTGTGTGTGTATGACATATGACAGTTCTGAAAAATGTGCATGTGTGAACATGCACCTACGTGGATTAATGTGATGTACATTATAACCTTGGTAAAATATTCTAATAACCCAAGTTTGCACCTATGAATGTGTGGGTTTACGACCAGTTAGCAGATTATATTTTCTGGCTGCATGATCCTTTGCTTTTGCTTTCAAAGGGCTATTACACACAGACAAACTAAAACAATGCAGTCATGGCCATGTTTTTATGATGTTCAAAGTCAAATTTCATGAGTGTCACATTCACATCAAGAGATTCCTAGAAAATCCACAGTGATACAGTTGTCAGAAGTTGCTCATGTTAGAGTTTTAGAATCCCCAGAGTCATGCAGAGGACTGTCTTGAGAAATGAGTGTGTTGTACAACAGTGAGTAATTTTGCTTTGAATCACTTAAGCGAGTGCGAGACACAAAAATAGCAGCAGAAAATCCCAGCTACACTCACTAATATCCAGAAAAGGAACTTGATTCATGTTAAACGCTATTTACAGCATGTGAAGTTACTCCGTACTTATCTGTCACTCTAGTTGGTGTTCCCTGGATAAGTCACAAAGTGACTCAGGTGTTTTGTACTGTGTGTGTGTGTGTGTGTATGCCCAATAGAAATATCAACATGATGGATATGCAACAGAAGCATTCAAAATAAGATATCCAAAACTTGTAATGGATGCTGACCCTTGAAAAATTTACACTAGCTTGTCTGTAGGTCTGCAGCTGATCCTTAGGTCTAACCTGCAGCCTTTCCTGTGTCTAGATCATATGTACATAGAGGAATACCTTGAAGATGATGAGGAACCACCTTTGCTGCTCCGCTCTTGTCCTTCTCACGGTGAGTGTGTGTGTCTTTGTGTGTGTGTGTGTTTTTTTGTGTGTGCGTGAGTAAGTGAGAAAGACAACATGTACACTATTGAGTGTGTGAGTGTGCTATATATAGTGCATTGTATTATTAGAACTCCCTCCCTCTGTAGCATGTAAATGAAAGGGTCAAAATCAGACCTGTGTGTCTTATGATTTGAGGTGAGTTCAAAGTTCATGCATTGTACCCATGACTCACAAGCCTATGTGTGTGTGTGTGTGTGTGTGTGTGTGTGTGTGTGTGTGTGTGTGTGTGCGTGCATGTGCGTGTTCCAGGTTTTTGGCTGTGGAGGGACTGCAGCAGTGCAGTGTCGGTGGGGGGAGGGCTGTGTGTGTCTGCATTGCCCAGCCGGCCAGGAGCCATCCAAGGTAAGCCTCGGACAGAGAGAACTCCCTAAAAAGCCTCTACAGCAGAGCTGGGCCTTCGCATTCTATCCCATAATAAAAAAAATGTGTGAATTCCAAAACTACATCTTCAACTTCATCTCATGTATGTTAATGTATAAAATCGGACCGATACTTGGGTTTCTCCTGTGCCTTAGATTGACAACCACTGGGTTACTTAAAACACCCAATTTTCTAGATTTGTTAAGTCTGTTTGCTGTTTGGAACTTGCAATATGCTGAGTAGTTGTGAATTTAAAGTTTCAAAAGTTGTTTTTGTCAAAGTATAACACCATAGCAAGTGGCATGTTACCACTGACATCCTTAGTCTTTGTGCAAATAAAGTGTAGTTAAATAAATTGTAAAAAATGATAAATAGTGACAAAATAGTATGTTTGTCACGTCGATCCACAACTGGTAAAGGATTCTTATTTTCATGTCATTTGTTTACTTTTTCGGTGATTTTCAGTCGTTAGGATGGGGAAGATCACCTCCATACCAGTGTGTTTACCGTCTTAATTGCTTCAACATTGTTCAAAATGGAGACAGAGGACTCATAACCGCAGGTTGACACCTACTGCTGGTCTAATGTGCTCACGATTGGACCTGGAATAATAGGCCCCGATCACCAATTAAGCTTTTGAAACAGCAGCTGCATTGTAGTTGTTAGTGTTTTATTTCCCCTCATTCTGGAAGTGTTTCCTTGCTTTCCAGGCCTGTGGGCAGAGCCAGGCACCGGAGGAGGACGTGCAATGCCAGCGCTGTGCGGAGGGAACCTTTTCAGACGCTTCTGACTCGGAGCTCTGCCGCGCGCACGCCTCCTGCGGGGACCTGGGCCGGAGGGTCGAGACGCCGGGAAGCGTCGCGTCCGACGCCGCCTGCGGAGACTGTCTGCCCGGGTGAGAGACGCTCCGCTCCGTCCGTCTTGTCTGCGCGTGGATCTCTCTCTCTCTCTCTCTCTCTCTCTCTACTGCGGTGCAGCCTGGCGTGACTCCCAACGTCGCTCCTCAAACCGTTCACTTCATATCAGAATCATCCTTGCGTCGTAAATCACAACCGCAGAAATTCCCCTTTTTCATTTCTCGCTCTCTCACTTCATCCATCTCAGTCATTTGACTTCCATCTCTCTCTCTCTCTTTCTTCTCTCTTGTCTGTTTTCCCTCCATCCATCTTTTCGTCTCAGTAGAGAGCTGCAAAAATGAACGTATTCAACGGTTTTGAGGAATGCTCGTGTAATATAAATATAATGATATGAAATAATATAAAAACAGTTATTTGTCACAGTATGTTTTTTGTTTTATTTTTGTATTTATTAGTGTGTGTGTGTGTGTCTTCTTTAACAGATTCCACTCTACTGCCACTGAGATTGATTCCACCTTAAGTCCGTGTGTAAAAGGTGCAACAGCCATTTGATTTTATACATCTAAAATACATAATATCTAAAAATAAAATTACCAAAATAATTTAAATTTCATCTTTAAATATCTTAAGAAAAACATAGGAAGATGGAAACATGAAGGAAATTATCACTTATCACAGCCCAAAACATGTTTTGGTATCCCCCCTTACCTTCTCCAACCTTAACCCCCTCCCCCCCAGCTCCCGTGGCCCCTCACATCAGAGCGG
>OMKR01110797.1:0-14156 GCA_900302355.1 Cyttopsis rosea | reverse complement strand
ACCAGAGGGGTGGGGTTGCTGGGGCCCGGTCAGGTCCAGGGTGGGGTCCGCGTGGCCGCTGCCTGGCCTGCTGCTCCCCGGCTTGCTGCTCCCGTCTTTGATCTGGTTGTGCTTCACCTATCCCAGTGTTGGAACTCAACTCAGTAATACACCACACAATAGGCCTGGGTGGGGTTCAAACTATGTGGGTATGGATGTGGTGGGCAGCTGTGATCTTGCCCGTTGTGCTCCTGCCCTGGCATGCTTCACGACTGTCCTGCAATTTTAATTCCACCCATATTAACACATACACACCCACACAAATCTTACTCCAAATAACACACCACCAGGCCAGGGTCTGCGGGGCAGGAGGGGTTTGAGTGGTTCGGGTCCGACATGCCTGGATGACTCGCACCCCCACACCCCGCAATTTTAACTGCATATACTGTACCAACAGCACACATTGAGCACTGAGGCTTCTCGGGTGGCAGAATGCTGGTGGGGTTGGTGTGGGGGTGTGGTCAGCCGGGAGGCGACCGGGTGGGCCCCTGCCGGCTGTGTTCGGGTCCTGGTGGCTTGCCCCTGGTGCCGGGTGGTTTCAGACCTGCTGCGAACCGGCAGGGCTGCGGAGAGAGCCGCCCTTGGTGGCTGCTCAGCGTCGCGGGTGTGGGTTGCGGTGCGGGGGGCGGCTGTCGGCTTTGCCACAGTGGGTGCCCCGGGTCCTGGGGTGGAGGGGCTACATATCTGGGGGGCTACATATCTGGCTGTCTGTGGCTGTTGCCGGGACTCTGTTCGCCCTGGGGGGATTGACATTGGGGTGCCCTACGCCATGCGCACTCGGTGATGTGGGTGTGGGCTCGGGACTTGTGGCCGGGCGGGGCATCTCGCCGGTTGTGGCGGGCCTCCCCTTTGCATGGGGCATTGTGGGTGTGGGGTCCCCCCTGGCTCACCCGCTGGCGGGGTGTCTGCACTATGCCTACACATCAGGGGCTTCAGGGTGCGGGGTGACCTCGCTCTCTCTGGGAATGGTTAGTGCTCCTTGGGGTCATGTGTGGGTGCTGCTCCGCGGGATCTCAGCTTCTCTGAGAAAGGCCTCATACACCTGAACAAATTCTGGTGTATTCCTTGCACTCACCAGTGGACACATCACACACACACACACACACACACACACACACACACACTAATCACAGGCTAAGTGGACTAATCACAGGCGCACACACACCAGCACCTGCACCGAATACACCCCTGCTGTTCCAATCTCTCTCTACTTAATTAATTATGTTTTGTCAATACATGTTGTTGTCTGAGGTTTCTATGTTTATGATTCTCCAGCTCTTGGAAGTAATCATGATTTGCTATTTATAGATCAAAACATGCTCAGATCGTGCTCCAAAATGGGGGATTGGTGGTGGTCTTGTGTAACAAAATTTTTTGCTGTTGTCTCCTGTTATCCCACAGGACAGAGTTATTGTAAGCAGTATTTGTTGATTAAAGAATGAATAAAGAGTTGCATTGCGGCATTGCAATTTTAACTCTGTCCTAGATGCAATGGCATACAAATACTTTGTTGTATGCCAAGCATGCTGACAGCACAGGTTAAAAAAAACTTGGAAACATCTTCCCATTTCTTACAATTTCCCCACAGAGACATAGCAGAGATCCCAAAACCTGACCAAGGAGGTTTTACTGCAGTGTGAGCAAGGCTTTCAGAAACGTGTGAGAATGTCCTTTTTTCCAAACCAAGAACTCCGGTTACTCAGGGATTTTTTTATACACTTGGAAATGTAGGGATTAGGGTATGGATTCATATTTATTTACACAACTGTGTTGACCTTCTCCAAACACAGGATATGTACTGTTGCAACTTTTCTTTCCCTCCTCACACCCTCCCTCTCTTCCCAGACTTTTTTTTCGGGCAGAACATTGAGGGACTGTATTTCAGGTAATTAAATGCAGCGCCAGGCCTTCACCCAGATGTTCTGCGGTCTCCGTCTAGATTCCAAAAAGCAGTGTTGACGTTCGGAGGATCCAGGAGGCCACCTGCTAACCCTGCTAGCCCATCTAGGGTAGCTCCTGGCTCAAGGATGGTTTGACATTCCTGTGGTTTGTTGCCTGGCGTGATCAGCCCCAACACTCCACAGTCCCATCTACTTTTCAATATGGTGGATTCCATCCAGTTTTCAGTTCTGCTGAGTTTTTCTCTTCTGAAGAATGAATGAATGAGCTTCCTATTTGAAGGAACTGACCCCATGGAACCAGCAGAACCTTGATCAGAAGAAACCTTCTCATTGGGTGGACAGTGAAGGTTAGAGGTTTGTTATACACTCAGTGTCCACTTTATTAGGTACAAATGTCTACCTGCTTGTTAATGCAAATATCTAATTAGCCAATCATGTGGCAGCATCATGGTCTAGAGCAGGGGTGTCCAACTCATTTTAGTTCATGGGCCACAGACAGCCCAATTTGATCTCAAGTGGGCCGGACCAGTAAAACCATTGCATAATAACCTATAAATAACAACATCTCCAGATGTTTCCCTTTCTTTTAGTGTAAAGAAGTACAGATGTACATTCTGAAAATGTTCACAATTAATGAACCATCCATTTACAAAACAGATGATGAAGAGCCTGAGATGTCTTAAAATATAAAATTAAGTGCAAATTCAACAATATGTCTCAGAATAATCACATTCAATCAGTCTACTGTCATTACATGTGCATTACAATTTACACATCACAGTGGATCTACAAAGGCACAAAACATTTTGATCATCTATTTTGGAACTGAACAACAAAATAGTATTTTACATCTTTATGATTCGATTCCACTCCTGTGTAGTGATGCTGGTGCACAAATCATAGCTTTCCTTGCCAATGTAGCCAAATAGATTTCAGCCATGGAAAACCCCAGTTCCTTCAGTGAAGTCTATAGTGGCTGCTTTACATACAGAAAACAGCCACTACTGCCAAAATTAACTAAAAGAGGCTGAAATGTCAACGCTCAACCCTGTACAGCCCCTGATGCAGCCCCAGTTCAGAAACCTGTGTTAGGTGCAAAGGCGGCGGAAGTCATCGCTTTATCCTCATAAGGATGCTCCAGTAGTTAGGAGCAAGGCAGAGGCTCAGTTTCAGTTTCCCATTTTTGATTTAGGTGAAGATAATCATCAAAGTCAGTCTGTTTATAGGTTTATAGGGCCAGCAGTAATGCCCAGCCACAACTGTAGCAGACCTCAGCACGCAGTATTCCCTCCGTCATACCCCCTGTGATTCCTCAGTCATTTGCCAGATCAGCCCAAGACAGACAGCCAATTCTGTCATAAGGGCAAATTTCTTCTACACCCAACTCTGCACAGGAAAATCACTTGATCTTTTTATCATGTGATTTTTGGAGAATCAAAACAACTTGACAAGGATTCTTGTTAAACAGCAACGTCTGTCTACACTACCACATGGAAGCATTACAGTCTTATACTCAGGACAAATCCTGGAGTATAAGTATTTTATTCACTCATTTGAAAACCTGAAAATAAATCAGACAACAACAGAGAGAGGCTGCAGTTCCTGATACAGTTTACAAAAGGTCAAGCTCAAAGGCTAGTCGAAAGCTGTGAGTACATGTCTCCAAAGAGGCTAGAGGCTAGAGTAACTAAAGAGTTACTAAAGGAAAACCTTGGAAATTATTACAAGATCACCCAAGTGTCCTGCACATTGATACCACATATGGCCAAGGGGGCAGAAAGGCTCTCTGGTGTATTAGGTGGTGCATCAGCAGAGTTATGCGGTCATATCAGGGCTGGAGACCAAGAGACTGTGCTGTCCATTATCCCAGTTCAGGTTAAGGCAGCAAAAGGCAGCCAGATCTTGCAAATGTATGCTCTCCTGGATCCTGGGTCCATCACTACCTTCTGCTCCGAGACACTAATGGCTTAGCTCAATCTGAAAGGTAGAAAAACACACATTCTGCTAAAAACAATGAATCAGAGAGAACTTGTTCTGACGCATGTTCAATATGGAATTGAAGTTTCAGCACTGGAAGGCGACAACTTCTTAGCTCTTCCTGAAGTCTTCACTCAAAAGGAAATGCCAGTCACCACAAACAGCATTCTCAAGCAGAATCACCTGGTGCAATCGGCGTATCTAAGTGAAGTCAAACTTCCCAGTATCAGTGCTAACTTGGAGTTGTTGATTGGAACAATTTCTCCAAAACTATTGGAACCATGGGAGGTTATAAATAGCCAAGACAAGGGACCCTATGTGATAAGAACCAGTTACAACTCACCCTGTGAGTTGTAAATGGGCCACTAAGAAGTGGTGGTGATGGCAGTGGGGTGAGTGTGACTGTGAACAGGATATTGGTTGTAAGTCTGGAAGAGCTTGTGATCTCACAGTATAATCAGGATTTTAATGAGGTGGCATCTGAGGAAAAGACGGAGATGTCAATTGAAGACAAAAGATTTTTGGAAATAGCCAGTGAGGCTGTCCTACAACACGGACATTACAGTCTGAAGCTACCTTTCAGGAGAACCAATGTCAACTTGCCTAATAACTGCCAAGTTGCAGAACAACGCCTGCAGAGTCTAAAAAGAAAAATGAACAAAGACCAGCAGTACAAGCAGGAATATGTTGCATTCGTCAATGATATCTTTGAGAATAATTATGCAGAGGAGGTCCCGCAGGAAGAACTGATAGAAGAAAATATTTGGTACATACCACACCATGGGGTGTACCATCCCAAAAAAAAAAAAAACTTTTTTCATCCCTCAACACAAATCTACTGCAGGGTCCTGATCTGGTTAAGAGCCCATTGGAATTATAGCTGAAATTTAGTCAATGTTCCATCAGTTTAAAGTGAAGAAATCAGATGTGGACTACTTACAGTTCTTGTGGTGGCCACAATTTGATACCAATCAAAACCCCAAAGAATACCGCATGTTAGTCCACATATTTGGTGCTGTGTCCTCCCCAAGCTGTGCAGCTTACCCCTCAGGTAGCTGAAACTGTCCGACGCAATTTTTATGTTGATGACTGTGTAAAGTCAGTGGCCAAAGAATCTGAAGCCATCCAGCAAATAAAAGACCTCATTGCATTATGCAACAAAGGTGGGTTTCAGCTCACTCAGTGAGTTAGCAACAGCCAAGCAGTTCTGGCCTCCATCCCCCAAGAATATAGGCAAAGGAAGTTAGGACATTAGATCTCGACAACGACAGCCTCCCCATTAAAAGAGCACTGGGACTGCAGTGGTGTGTGGACTCGATTTACATTTCCAGTTCAACATCCATCTCAGCCAGAAGACACATACCCATACTTTCTGTTGTAAGCTCAATCTTTGATCCACTTGGCTTTCTTGCTCCTCTTATTCTCCCAGCCAAGCAGTTGCTACAGGAACTCTTGAGAGGCTTTGGATGGGACGAACCTTTGCCCCAGGCTATATCGGATCAGTGGATTGAATGGATAGACAGTCTAGAAAGGATTAAGAGCTTCCAGGTTGCATGTTGTATGAAGCCTAAGAACGATGGAACACCAAAATGTGCACAACTGCATCACTTTGCTGACTTTGCTATGGCTCAGTGATGCATACAACGTTCATGTTTCTTTTGTCCTGGGAAAGTCCGGAGTCCTTCCTTTAAAGCACATCACATTACTGTTGGCTGCAGCACTGTTGGTGAAGGTGGACAAAATGCTGAGGAAAGAATTACACCTTGACTTAAAACCCTCAGTCTTCTGGACTGATAGCCAAACAGTGCTCAAATATTATAGGAATTAAGACCTATGTAACCAATAGAGTTTCATTAATTTGTGACAACACAGTTCTGTTTCAAAAGAGATATGTAAGCAGCAAGTACAATCCTGCTGATGATGCCTCAAGAGTGCGGTCAAATTCATGCAGCAGAGGAGATGGATACATGCCCCTGAGTTCCTATGGAAACCTGAGGAAAGTTGGCCTGTGGAGGAAGCACTGGGCTCCAAGTCAGTCAAGATGATCCAGAGGTCAGGAAAAATGCTGCTTTATTCACAACAGTGGTGAAGAACATTGAAACTCCCACAGACCAGCTTATTTCATTCATTTCAAATTGGATGAGGCTACTTAAAGCAGTGACATGGTATCTGAAACTAAAGAATGATTTAATGTTGATTGCTAAAGAGCGAAAGGAGCTTTCCATAGGTCACATCACTACCCGCTCATACATCAAAAAAGTGAGCACTGAACTTGGCACTTTCAGAACCAAACTTGGTGGACAGTAGCTTACAGTGGAAGATCTTTCACAGGCGGAAAGGTCAGTCATCACCTATATTCAGAGACAATCATTCCCAGTTGAAATGGCATAACTGGAAACAACCCCGTTTAGAGTGCAAAAGAACAATAAGATCCATAGGCTCGATCCTATGCTAAATGAGGGCATCATAAGAGTAGGTGGCTGACTACATAGATCCCCAATGCCTGATGAGACCAAACACCCTTGTATCTTGCCCAAAGACACTCACATTTCAGTTCTCAGACTAAGACACATCCACGAACGCTCTGGACACAGTGGTAGAAACCATATGCTTTCAGAGTTGTAAAGGGAAACTCAGCAGCAAGGACGTCAATCTCAAGGTGTGTTATGTGTTGACGTGTGAACAGACAGGTGAACAGAAGATGGCAGATTTGCCGCAGGAAAGAATCCTACCTGACCTCCATCCTTTTACCATTGGATTGGACTAATTTGGCCTGATTAACGTAAGATGAGGAAGAAGCCAGATCAAAAGGTACGGAGTCCTGTTTACCTGTATATCTAGTAGAGCCATACACTTGGAGGTGGCCTATTCATTGGATACCGACTCTTGCATTCATGCTTTGAGAAGATTTATTTGCAGGAGAGGTCAGGTTAAGTACATCAGATCTGACAGCGGTACAAACCAGGTTAAATAAACCACTAAATGAGAGTAAAATCCAGGACGCTCTGCTTCCTGATGGAATCCAGTGGAGTTTCAATCCACCTGCAGCCTCACACCACAACGGAGTCTGGGAAAGACTCATAAGATCTGTCCGTCAGGTGCTGAACTCCACTCTCCATCAGCAAACCATCGACGATGATGGCCTACAATCTTCTGCGAGGTAGAATCAATCCTCAATTACCGTCCCCTCTCTAGTGTGCTCTGATCAACACGACCTAGAGCCACTGACTCTAAATCACCTCCTCCTGCTAAAAACACAACCTATCCTACCCCCTGGAACCTTTCTGGAAACTGACCTTTATGCCAGACGCTGCTGGAAACAGGTCCAGTATATAGCCGAAGTTTTCTGGCATAGATGGACAAAGGAATACCTTCTGCTGCTCCAAGAAAGGCAGAAATGGACAAAAGTGAGGAAGTACTTGAACATTGGAGACATTGTCCTGGTTGTTGACCCCACTGTTCCTAGGGGATCATGGCTATTAGGTAAAGTGCTGGAAACCTGATGGAAGAGCTCTGGTCCGCTCAGTGAAGCTCCAGAATAAGACTTCAGTCATCGAAAGGCCCGTAACTAAGCTGTGCTGCATCCTAGGGACTGAAGAATAGGTCTTCCTTCTAAAGATCAAGACATCAGTAAAGGGAAAGCGGGTTATAGCAGATAGCGTCTTTGACATCAGCTTCTGCCCTGTGAACGTGTCTGCTGGTGAATGGAATCTGCAGTGCTACAGTTTAAAAATTAAGGACACTGAAACAACTGCATCATATTTTCGTATTATGTTTATTTTGACAATAAATTCAAAAACAGCGAACGATGAACGCTCTCTGGATTTCTTCTTGAAAGCAAGGCTGCCAGTCTGACATACTGCACCAGCACTCTCCATGTGGTAAAAAAAATTTGAAGTAGGAAACTGAAGTAGGAGTTAAAAAAAACCCAACTTTAAGATTGTTTGCCACTACACAGCTTTTCCCCCTTCCTATTAAATAGGCTGATCTGTTATGAAGCAAAGTGCAAGAGATCTACTGTCAAACGTGTCTTGAATACTTTGTCTTTGTGTTAAATGTGCCTGAAAGGAAGTTACAAAGTTCCAGTTCCAGATATATTTGATGTTCAAATATTTGTATTTGTTTTTTGTTTTGTATTTTGTTTTGTATCAAACTTTTTTGTATTGATATTGTGTTTATCAAACACACAGAGTATTTTTTTTCTTTACTCTCTATGTTATCATTGATTGGACAATGTGAAGATGATAGATGAGGCGTAGCTAGTTCTGTCAGACAACTCGATGGCGCCACATGCTTAAATATTGGCCTATTTAAGTATGTGGCGCACAATTGTCATGCCAAACAAATCTTCTTAAAAAGCATGTAAAATTCCACATACAAACTAACTCTCAACTTTAAGGTCAAAGGTCAGTGATTCTCAAGTGTAGCCTATAGAGCAGTTGGCCTAAAAAAAATAATTTTTCTTTAAGTGGAGCTGTTAATGACTTACTGCAGATAAGCCCAAACGGTGTTAATAAAATATTGGATAATGTTTTTTAAGAGAAGTGAGAGGGAGACTGAGCAAAGGGCGGTAATTATTAATCACCTGGAATGGAGAGGAGAGGAGATGAAAGGAATGGTGAGTAGAGCAAAGATGAGGAGAGGAAGCGAGAGAAGCAGAGGAATGATGGAGAAAAAAGATAACGCTAATGGTCTTCAGAAATGCAATTGTCTCTGGGCAGCAATAACTAATCAGGAGTGGATGGAAAGGTGGGGTGGAGGGAGGGAAGAGGAAAAATAACCAGAGAGAAAAGGAGGAAAGGAAGTGGTGTGGAGAAGAGAGGACAGAAAGGAAAATTTGGGAGTTGGAGTCATTTTAAGCAAAGCTATTAGGTCTGTATTTAAATGAATGCACTACTTTTCAGGTGCTGTTAATTCCCCCTGTCCTGTGCACTAAAGCATAGACAGCATGAATTAACTTTACCTCATTTAAATGGCACAATACCACACTAATTATTGAATACACTAGCTACAGTTCATGTTTATGAACTCAAACTTTAACTTTGCTTTTTGGGAGTTTACCCAGGAGAGATAAAAGATAATGGCCACATCAATCAGTGTTGGTAAATGTATCTGTGTTGCTGCATGGACCTCTCTGAAACTAGTTAAGGGCCATCGTTGCCGAAGTCGCATGTTGCCGGAGTTGAGGTGGAGGTTTGTAGAACACATTATACTAGCCAATGAACACTGCAATGAAAAACGCATGAGTTACCAAGCTACTTCAATTTTGTGAAACCAAATATGAAAGTGTTTTGTTTACTCAAAGCAGTGGGGCATTTTTTTTTAATTTACCCAATTGACGCATTGTTTCAAATTTAGCATCCAGCTGTGTCAACAGCAAACAAGTCGTTACTCCTGCTGCTTTCCATCTTTGTACACATTTTTAAACAAATAGCAGATGGAAAATTAGGGCTTGTCCTGCAATCGTTCATTAAATGCACACACGCAAGCACCTACTGTACACGCCGATGGAAACACAAACATCCGGCAAAATTAAGTGGCCCCCGGGAAAAGCTGATATTATTTATTCAGATCCATGAGTATTCATTACATAAAATCGTAGAGATGCTATATGTCGCAGAATTTGAATTGATCATTCACAATATTTTGAATAATGTCGAGCCATGATGAGCTCTCTCATACCATCAGCAATGCCATCATTTGTTAATGTCGTGTTAATCTGAAAAATTCAGAAGCTCTTGTGACAAAAAGAGAGAAATCATAGACAGGAAATGCTAGAGGCAAATGGGGAAATCGTAGCTTTGCTGACAACAAACCCAGTAAATACAGAATGGAGTTTAGTGAGGAGCATTTAGAAAAGTTTATTGTATCTGAGCTATGCAGACATAGCGTGAACTGGTGAAGTCTGATATATAAGGTTCGGGTGACATTAGGGTTGCCACCCGTCCCTTATAATATGGGATCGTCCCGTATTGGAAAATAAAATGCTGCATCCTCCCTCCACGGATCTTTTTTGCGCAAAATCAAACTGACAAATGCGCACCCAATTGTTCCTGTTTCTGTAACCAGGAAAAAAGACATGTTACATGTTACACGTGTTAAAATGAACGTTGTTTGTTCTCCGTTAAGTTCGGCTCTCACAGCTTCCAAGCATTTCTTTTAACTATGAAATTGTATGAAATATTTTGTTTATATTTTTGGTTATATTTCACTACAAAAAAATAACATTACTTAGAACAATTTAATGTGACTGGACTCAATTAACATCCTCTAAAACAAATTATACAATTATAATGAAGCAAAGCATTTAATGATAAAAATTCCTTCCCTATTGTTTTAAAATAATTAAATGTTATATTCCCTATATCTTTCTTGCTCCAGTGGAGTTGTTGTTCCACGGAGTGAAGAGCATTTGAATGGTTGAGTTAGAATTCACATTTAGCATTGTTCACTGGAAAGATCGACAGTAGGCTACCTCTAAATCGATTGTTTACTAGCTAAAATTGTGTGGTCACACAACTCACAAAAAAGCGAAGTCATAGGCATAGGTTTTTTTCTCCAAAGAAAACAAGTACGGTTTTTATTTAAGATGTATTTAATTCCTAATAAAATGAAACAAAAGAATGCCTGTGCTTCCTGTGCCATGTCACGCATGGCAACTTAATTCCCCCTCATCTCACTCCGAACTTTTGGTGAAACTTGGCAGACCTGTGTATAACAACCCCCAGATAGATAGATAGATAGATAGATAGATAGATAGATAGATAGATAGATAGATAGATAGATAGATAGATAGATAGATAGATAGATAGATAGATAGATTGATTGATTGATTGATAGATAAACACTGAGGCTTGGCATTTCCTCCTTCTCAAACAGGATTCGTGGTTTCCAGTTTCTCTCTCTCTCTCTCCTGACAGCGAGACTGGGTCCTATTTCAGAGGTTTCTGACATTGGTCTTGAGTTTGTGTTGAAATAAACACCCAGCACAGTCTGGTTTTCTGTGCCACCTGCCTCCTGGCCCATCTCCACACCGACAAGAGACTGTTACAAACTGTGGTGTAGTACAGTGTATACCCAGTTCTAAATCCCCATCATTCAGTAGTGTCATAATTTGGCTAGAGACCGTCTGAGCACATTAGTGGCTATACAATCGCATGTGAATAAATGCAAATGTTCCCATAGGCATGGAAAGTGGGATTGCTGCGGGTGCTGCAGCACCCCTTATTTCTGGATGCTCCTTGAGCTTCCTGCTTGCATTTGGAGTGCTATCTAAAGTGCGCTGTGCTGTGAAGTGCTGGGCGTGTCCGACAGTTTGACTGGCAGTTGTGTCACAGGGTGCATGCACAGTCTGTTCAACATCTAGGTGGAAAGGGATGGGGCTACACTGCCTTTCTGTGTAATTGTACATTATGAATGAAGACTGCGCATCATTTCTATGGAAAGCCATCGGGGACAAAACCGTCTGGAAAAATACGCCTTAATAGGAATAAACGGCCGTGTTTAGACGGCCAATATGAATGCGTTCAAAATACGCCTGTTAACCCAGGAAAATTTACCGTCTTTTGGTGGCCAAAATGCACATGTCATTGAATTTTATTTATTTTATTAAATTTGGCTTTTCAAAGGTCTATCTTATCCATTCCTATTTTCCTATGTGTTATTGAAATTATGTCAACTGGAATGCTTATTTAAACCTATACTAACTTAACCGTTCCATTGAGGTCAGCTATGCAGGATTGGCCGACTGAGAATAAATGATTTACAAATTATTGCTGGGAAAACATTACAGCAGTGGACAGCACGGCCGGCGAAACGTGTGTCTTGCCCACACAATCAAAAGTCGCTCCATGATCAGACATATTAGAGCGTTTCTCCGCTCCACTCCAGTCCCAAAATTCTGACCCGAACCCGTTTGGACCTGGGACATTTGTCCTGAGATCCGATTAGAATGAACCATTAAAAAATGTGTTAATACCCGGACCCGTTTTTCCATAGATATTACAGAACCAACCCAATGCACATCCGAGGTGATAATAAAACGTGGACCCGAACCGGATGCGGGTCCCGGATTGGGTTCTGGTGGTCGGGTGCTGGTCGACCTGGGAAGACATCTACACCAGACTACTACTAGTCTTATGGTCAAGTTTGCATTTTTGTGTTTATTATTGGTGCCGACACCAGTATTTTAGCTTGAGTTGATTGTTTGCTGCTGGATCTATAACTGGATTAATAAATTATGAATTGCGAGTGGTTGGACAATGATGCTGCATAACTAAATAAAATAAATCTATGATATATATATACAGTATATATCTATTATATATAATTAATCTTTTATTTATTTATTATATTTTTGTTATTTATTTATTAATTTTTCATTTTGCTACCTACACAGACTGAGAGCTCACATTAGTGCTTTTGGTTGCTGACAGGGAGTGGATGTTGTTTGTAACTTGGGATGGACAGGTTTTTGAAGTCAAGCAACAGAAGTTAAGCGACAGTTTTCAATACTACTGACCCATTTTTGGGTGAACTAAATATGCAAGAGTAGTCTTACATGCCACTGTTTATAACACAGGGTGTTATATATTCTTTGCTGGATGGGCTGCTTAAAAAAAATAATTAACAGAATACCCACTTCTCCAGGCACCACTACACCACTGGTTACAGACACATTCTACACAAAGTAATATTTTATTTGCTCATTAAGCAAACCATGATATATCGTTTGGGTTTGTAATCAATGTTCATGATCAATGCCAGTCAGTCCATGATTACCCCAATGGCTATTGAGATTTCAAGCTCTCAAAACAGACAGTCGACACTGGACTGTTTAGGAGGAAGTTCAAATTCAAGTTTATTTATATAGCACTTTACAAATAATAATAATACGGGTTTGTACCAAAGTTCTTTACAACAATGGTGGAAGAGATAAAAAAGAGATAAATTGTTTCAAGATGCATATTCATACACATAAATTCAGATAAATTGTAGCTCAAATAAAAACAGAATGCATGCATACAAACACTGAGGAATGAATCAATCACTGTTCAAAGGAGGCAAAGAAGTAAAAGTAGGCTTTGCGCCAGGTTTTTGAAAACATCAACTGAATTGGCCGACCTAATGAGTTCGGAAATATAGGCAGGAGCAAGGCCATGCAGAATGTTAAACGTGAGCAGTACGATTTTAAACCCTGTATATGACATGAAGCCAGTGCAAATATGCAAAGATTGGAGTCATGTGGTCTCTTTTTTGTATTTAGATAATAGCCTTTAGCAGCATTTTCAACAAGTAGTAATAGGGAAACCCTGTATATGACATGAAGCCAGTGCAAATATGCAAGGATTGGAGACATGTGGTCTCTTTTTTGTATTTAGATAATAGCCTTTCGCAGCATTTTTGCTGCAACAGCAATTGGCTGTTAAGTGCGCTTTCAAACAGCTATGGATGGCAAAAACTAAAGACACTAATGCAAAGGTCAAGTGGGTCTAATGCTGATGGCCTGACTTGATGCTACATGACTGAATACATGTTCGATACCATGTGTGACACCGGAGATCTGAAACACATCATAGCATTGCCCTGACAGGTGGACAGGCAGCCTTACTATCACTCCAGCGCCTTGGACAGAGACCACCTGTCTTTCAGAACCACTGTTGTGGACAGCCAGAAAGCACTTGTGGGAGACTGGAGACACGCAACAATACTCACCTGCCTACCAATCACCACCAACAGCTGCAGAGGCCCATTAAAGTTGCAGTGTGTGTAGAATTTAGCGGCATTTAGTGGTGAGGTTGCAGTTTGCAATCAACTCACTACTCCTCTGTGTAGGAGAGCTACGGAGGCCGTGAAACTCACGAAACTCCCTCTTTAGAGCCAGTGTTTGGTTTGTCCGTTCTGAGCTACTATAGAAACAACATGGCGGTGCAACATGGAGGCGTGGAGGCGACCCGCTCCCCATGTACACATAAATGGCTCATTCTAAGGTAAGGAAAATACGATTCTTATTTTCATGAGATTATAATTAATACTAATTAATTATTACTAATTAATACATACTTATGAATATTATGTTCCATTTCAAGTCCGTTCCGCTAAATGTCACTAAATTCTACACACTGCACCTTTAAGAGGAGCAAGCACAAGGAGTGGAGGTTGGTTCATGCTGGATGTACTTGATCCACTAATCCCTGCTGTACTGCGCAGAAGTTGAGTAGCGAAAACCCATGAAAAAAA
>OMKR01110796.1:9071-20789 GCA_900302355.1 Cyttopsis rosea | reverse complement strand
AACTCCCTTTACACACACACACACACACACACACACACACACACACACACACACACACACACACACACACACACACACACACACACACACACACACACACACACACACACACACACACACACACACACACACACACACACACACACACACACACACACACACGATTCACCAAACCACCCACTCACCAGACTTGTAGTACGGTGCAGGAACGGCGATCTGCACCATGACCTCTGCCCCCTTCACCTGTGTGTTGGGCGGGGCCACCAGGTAGATGAGCCCCCCCCACAGGTTGCACACCTGCATCATCTCCGTGGCGATGGGGAAGCGCTCGTGGACGCACGGGGCCCTCTTCAGCTCCTCGGCGTGGAGCTGGTCCGTCTGGCATCCTACCTGGACCTGGCAAAGGAGGAAGGCATTAACTAACGGAGGGAGGGATGGATGAATAGACGGATGGAATAGTAAGTGGCCGATGTACAGGTACATTCCACTTCTAGGGAAGACTGATCATTTCATTTTTTATTTTTTTGTTTCTTTGTTTTCTTTGTTTCATGATTCCCTTAAAGCCTGCTTCACACCGAATAGGACAGACACAGTTCATCTGACGGCCTTAAGGTGGGAGGACGCAGGTACGGATTAGGTGCGAAGCAGTCTTAAGAAATCAACATCAAGACAAAAAACATTTGAATAAAACACCACAAGGTTCCAATATTCCATAACAAGCATAGATTCAATTAATAATTATTAATTACTAATTAAAATTGAGTTGAAAGCAGAAAACACTTTTCTATTATGAATTATTTCCCTTTGGTTGTTTGCTGTTGGAAAAGTCACGCAATAAGGAAACAGGAGTATCAACTATCCTACAATTTACTTTAAATAAAAATGTTTATCTGGGTTTAAAATGAATATAAATCTATATATTTGTCTTGGTGAGCAGACGGATTCAAAGTAGACCTCGGCGGAACAAAGATGCCACTTAGAAGCCTAGCAGGAAGAATAAAACATGTAAAATATGTAATTTTATTATGCCCTGTTATAAGGCTCACAGCATGCCATCAATGATGAATTATATCATTCAGTTAAAGAGGATGTTTATGGGACGACGTTACATAAAGTTTTATGACTGTGTGGAAATCATATGGACAGGTTCAGGGATAAAATTCGGTCTGAAGCAACATTTAAGAGAAAGATTTCTGTTCATTTTAGGTTTATTATTGCTCATTATTTATTTTTAGGGTTATTTTTCTGGTTCATTTTTAATTATTTTTTATTTGTTGTTAATTTTTTGGTTTATTGTACAGTATATTTTCACATTTTTCTATCTTCTAGTTAATTTTTAGATAAATTGTATATTCCCAATTTTTCAGCTAATTCTCAGGTTTATTACATATTGCCATTTTCTTTTTTCTGTTTATCTTCTTCTACAGTATCTTATTACTCTATTATTATTTCTATTCTATTTCTATGAGAGCTGCTGTGACACCGCATTAGGGATGTATAAAGTATCTAATTTAATATGATATAATCTATCTAAAATCTTGCACGCTTACTTACCTTCCATCCTTTGTTGACGATCTCTGCAGGCAGGGCCATGTAGGTCTTCATACCAGGAGAGAGGTAGAGACCTGTGCTGAGCCACTCCTCTCCTCCTGACACACGCAGAGAGAAATGACACCAAAAAGGATTGTTACACCAGCTCTTACGGCAGAATCATCTGTACAATACAACATATATGAGTATGAGGTCCGACCTGCCGTGTTGGTATCGATCTTGATCCGATGGTTGTAGACGACCGGCATGGCAGGGTTGTCCTTGATGAGGTAGGGAAGGAGCGCCTCGGGATCGGAGCAAACCTTGTAGACCTCGGCCCCCACGTTGAGGAGCAGGTGGTCCTTCGGGCTTCTCACCGGACAGCTTTCACACGCCTGGATGCAAAGGGACAGAAAAATGTATTGGCCGAACACAGAAGTTTCGCCTGAAAAGGGTTAAGGTTATATGACGTTCTAGATTTGATCTGGTAAAAAAAAGGGTTCACGTAATTGACCACCAGATGTCCCCGTTTACTCTTTTCTTTGCTATTCATTCAAGTATTTGGTCATTTAAAAATTGCAATGGAGCCTCTAAGTAAAGAGAAAGTATAGGTAATGATGGTTTGAATTTGAGATTGAATATTAAAGCATCCAATCCTGACAGGCCAAATGTATGGAAATTTCTCTCCTTGATATTAGCTTGCTAATATTTACGCACAGGAAATCTGGATGTGATGGAGGGTTGTAATTTACAACCCACGAGTGATTGACACACATGCGGCTATGCCCACTGCACCTGAAATTATGTGATGTGGTCAAGTGAGTGAGGCACACAATGTTGTTTTAAAGCAAATAACCTAGCACCAAAAACATGCCGCCCACCTTGGGCATGCCTGACTTCATCAGGATGTCCCTAAGCGTCGACACCACCTGCATGTAGGAGGAGCAGTCATGAGCCTTCATGTGCAGGTAGGAGGTGCAGTCCGTGCCCAGTCTTTTGAGACAGGCCTCCTCCTGGGTGCTGAGCTTCTCGCCCTGGGTCACGTGGCCGGCAAAGCGGCGCAGCAGGTTGCGGAAGTGGTAGTTGTTCCTGCAAGCCTGGCTGGGATCCGGGGCCTTGAAGCAGCCGGTTGCCACGATAGACCCCAGCAGGCTCAGACCCATCGCGTTTAGCAGGTGGTTCGCTGGCATGAAGTAGAAGATAGATGACTAACTAACTATTAAAAACAAATTGGACCTATTATGATGCCATCATTGCATCTATCAGTGCTGTTTACTAACAAATGCAGGCATGTCTACTTTTTCAAAGTACAGTATGCAGGTATAGTATCGTACAAGGCTATTGAAGATATACATTTCACACCAGGTACAACAGTTGTTTGGTCAGAACTAAAGTACAGATCGACAAACGAAAGTATATCCAATGTAAGTAAATAACAAATCTATCAGTACCTTCGTAATCTGTCATTGGGTTTTTCCCCGGATGCGACTGGGCCCAGTACCAGGCGTGGCCGCCGATCAGCAGGCCTCCTCCTTCCGCCACAAAGTTCTGCATCTCCTCTGCGTTCTTATCACTGTAGGCCGTACACACAAACACACTCAGGTCCTTCCTGAAGTCCGTCTTCTCACACTTCAGCCCCGTTTGGCTGAACAGAGAGAAGGCGGTGTCAAGGCACGGAAGCACTCCAATCGTCCCCTTTCGTCCCTCGTCCAACCAATGGAGCGCGTTGTTCCAAAATGGAGCCATTTCCTGTGATCAAGACAGCGAGATATAGAAATCACATCAACAGATTCATTTGCTTGCAAAGCACCACAATTACCACCTTGATACATTTTTGTATGCCTTCTATAAATTCTCTCCTCACCTTCCGGCCCAGGAGGCCCTCGTGTGTTATCACAATGACCCGCCCCTGGCCATAGTAGGCCCCCGCCAGGAAGGCCTGCCCATCCGGCGACGTGCCGATTGGAAAGGACAGCGGGCCGTGAATGAGAACCTCCGAGGGCAGTCCACCCCCATCGATGTTAAACTCTGACACTCCTTGGAGAAGGAACTCTAAATCATCCGTGAAGTCCTTACCAATCCTGGATGGGGGAGGCGGGGAGGGATAGAATTGAACAAAAGTGAGACACAGAGAGGAAACAACAAGAACAAAACCGGAAAAACATGGGTGTAGTTAAAAGTTGCAATTTCTTGGACTAGGTTGGTTTTTTGGCTAGTTTGGCTCCTTTAAAATACCGTGGTTTGTGTTTAAGATGTGTTTAATATGACACACAGAGGTTAGATATACGACAGATAACGTCGTACCTGTGACATAGCAACTGTTCTGGTGTCAAATCAAAAGTAAAGACAAAAAAAAAAAACAGCAAAAACCTACGTCACACCCAACCAGGAGGATGGGATCTGGGGATACACCGGAAGATACTGGACCTCTCCGTGGTGCTCGGAGAAGTAGATCCCAGCCATGCCAGACACCTTGTTTCCCGGGAAGCCCAGCAGGGTGTTCCCCTTCGGGTGCTGCTCCGCCCAGCTCCAAGCCTGTCCCGCTATCAGGATCCCTCCCCCGGCTTTCAGAAACTCCACCAGGCCCTTGGCATCTGGAGCCACGCTGTAGGCATCCGACACGTACACACCGACCCCCAGGTTCGGATGGAATCCCCCCGTCACTTGGACCTGGAAGCTGGCTCGGCCAAGGTTATCCGCCACCGATTTGCAACCTTGGTGGATACCCACGGAGAGGTTTTCGGATCCGGCGTCTCCCCTCAGCCACGTCAAAGCGTTCTCCACCAGCGCCGGGAAGGCGGTCAGATACGCCTCGTGGCCCAGGACCACCATCCGTCCGCGTCCGTACAGGGAGGCGGCCATCAGCACATGGCCTTGGGTGTTCATGGCTAAGGGGAAGGCGTGGTCTCCGATCAGGACCAGTTGGCTGGGAAGGCTGGGGCCTCGGAGATCGAGCTCCCTCAATCCCCTCATTAGGGAGAGGTAGGCCTCCTTGTGGAGGCAATGGGTGGACATGGCGAAGAGAATAGATGTTGGGTGGGAGAGTGTGATAGAAGGACGGCCGGTGGAAAAGTATCCCCCAATCAGGGGTCTGCTCAGGCGGCTGAGAAGGGACTGGGTTTCAGTGTGACCCGGTGTAGAAACTGTTAGGGAAGCACAGAATGAATGTAAAATAAATGACCACCAATGGCCTTAGCATTATGTTTCCAATGGACCAATGGCCTTAGCAATGAAAGGAAACTTTCTAAACGACAACGATATTTTTTCTCGTATAACTTTTACCTCAAGGTCAGTCTCCCAGGTCCTGTCACTCCACAGCAGGACACACAGTAAGTTTGCACAAAAGAACAAGCCAGACACCCTATCAACAGAGAGAAAACATACAGTGTATTCAAATGAGATGAGAAAGAGAGGAACCTATATCAGCATTACTAATAAAGGTAGAGGCATACAGCAATAATAGCAGTTAAACTGTAATATCAGTAATAGCAAGGAAATGTATATGTTTACCTGAGAAAAGGGCAGGATCCCACTTCGTAGAGCTGTGTGGAGGAGGTAGCCTCTATTTCCACTCTGTCCGTGTGAATAGTTTATTGTGCGCTCATATGGGCGGAGGCCAGTCTAGTGTGGATTTAAACAGACAGAAACGGAAATCATGTCAGAACAGAAACCTGTTTATCGAAGCCGGGCAATATTCTAATATTTGCAGACGTCTGAATAAATAAGAATGTGTCTGTGGGATAAAACAGTTTGCAGCTACAACAGCCTGATCGAGCCTGATGCGATGTGACAGCGTCGTTTCTTTCTTCCGTTTATTCCAAAAGGGGAAAAGTAAAAAAAGAAAAAGTAAGTACGTAAGTAAGTAAAAGTAAGAGTACAAAATGAACATCGGTGATTAGTATCATTATTACAGAATGTTGAAAAACATGAGCGTCCTGTCTAACCATCTGTTAATATATGGAATGTGGAAAGTCTACTTTACTTTAACTTCAAGGTGGCCAGTATAGTTTACTGCCAGCAGATTAAAAACACTTAAAGACGTCTGTATGTCATATCAGAAATGGATATTTCCTATCTTTATAAAGATTTATTATTTTTGTATTATTTATTTCACACGGAAGAGGATTAGAGCCACGTGTGAAAAATGTATTTCACTTCTGACTTTAATCTCAGAATTCTGAGATTAAAGTCAGAACTCAAATAAATTTTTCACATGTGGCCCTGGTGCGTATCTACAGACAATTAGCATTAAAAAAAGTAAAGTAAAGTAAAGTAAAGTTTTAAAAGAAATTGCAAAATATACACAAATAGCCGGAAAAGGCAAAACAAGAATAGGGAATGTGAAGTTTGACGGTTGCTATGGGTTGCCATGGACTCCGGTCGCCATATTTGGAGGATCACTTTCCATTCAATTGCGTAGAGAAAAAGCTAAAATATACAAAATATACAAAAACAGAGAAAGGAAGGGAGAAAAAGAAGGTTGAGGTTTCACACAAGATGGTTGCAAGATTTCCTGTGGCAGTGTTACACCAAGCAAGACTTCCAAGACATCTTTTAACTCAAAAATTAGACGACAGACATTCAGTCAATGCGAGTGATCCTCCCAATATGGCGGCTTGCTCCAGCAATGTGACGTCAGCTTCCCATTCTCTATAGTCAAATATACACTGCTCAAAAAAGGGAACACTTAATCGTCACAGTATAACACCAAGTCAGTTAAACTTCAGGGATATCAATCTGTCCATTTAGGAAGCACAAGTGATTGTGAATCTATTTCACCTGCTTTGGTGCAAATGAAAGAATTGAAACAGTTGCAATGGAGGCAAAAGCAAGACAACCCCCACAAAAGGAATGGTTTTGCATGTGGTGGTCACAGACAATTGCTCTCTCCTTATCCTTCCTGACTGATTCTTCTCTAGTTTTGTGTTCTGCTAGTGTCCTTGTCACTACTGGTAGCATGAGGTGGTACCTGCAGCCAAATCAGGTTGCACAGGTAGTCCAGCTCCTCCAGGATGACACATCCATATGTGCGGTCGCAAGAAGGTTTGCTGTGTCTCCCAGCACAGTCTCAAGCATGGATGAGATACCAGGCCGTTACACGACGAGAGCTGGACAGGGCTGGCATCAACCCAGCAGCAGGACCGGTATCTGCTCCTTTGTGCGAGGAGGAACAGGAGGAGCACTGCCAGAGCCCTACAAAATGACCTCCAGCAGGCTACTGGTGTGCATGTTTCTGACCAAACTGTCAGAAACAGACTCGATGAGGGTGGCATGAGGGCCCGACATCCTCTAATGGGACCTGTGCTCACAGCCCAGCACCGTGCAGCTCGATTCCGCTGACTCATCAGGAGCATGCCCAGACATTGTCGGGAGTGCATACAGGCTGGCGGGGGCCATACACACTACTGAGTCACATTATGAGTTGCCGTGATAAAATTCACGCAAGTTGGAACAGCCTGTGATTTCAATTATTTTCTTTGATTTTCGGTGTGATTTTGAATCCAGCCCTCAATGGGTTGATGATTTTGGGTTCCATTGACCGTTTTTACGTCACTTTGTTCTCACCAAATTATACAATGTACATCAGTAAAGATTTTCAACTTGAATAATTCATTCATCAAGATCTGATGTGTGATTTAAGTGTTGCCTTAATTTTTTTCAGCAGTGTATATTACTATGGCAGACTCGGCCCCTCGGACTGTCCAAGGGGCATGGTCAAGCCACGGACTGCAGACGGCAACAAGACGGCACGGCTGCTCCGAATCGGCTGAATCAGCGCCCATGTGGTGCTGATTGGGCGACTCGGGGCAGGAAGGTCTAATGCCTCGAAGGTCCCTGAACCCTGAATAGGGCCAGGAATGTCAGAGGACCGCAGGATGTAAGGCGGACTGGAAGCGTGGTTGTGGAAGCGCGTCGCCGAGCTGGAAGGTGAGCGGGACTTTCTGTGGCGCCAGCTAGACCACGTCATCGCCATCTTGGGCACCCGTAGGGACGGAGCGGAACCCCAGCCGTCCGTGCCGTCGCTGCCCTTTGGACCTGGGGACGGTGCTCCTTCGGCTCCATCTGCCCCGTCTACCCGGATGTCCCAAGACATCCCGACCCTGTGCTGTCGGCAGGAGCCCCGCGCACAGAGCCCGGCGCACGGAGCCGCATCACTGCCGGCCAGGAGAGACGAGTGTGCCATGGAGGGGGGCAGGAGCAAGTGGCGGAGGAGCGAGTGGCTGACTCTGCCACCGACAGTCCCGCCGGTCCCGACGACCAGAGACCGGCAGGCAGACCAGCTCCGTGTCCACCCCCAGTACCTACGCGGGTTTTGGCAGGACCTCAGCCCATCCCAGCGTCCCGGAGGCAGATGTCCAGGGTCCCACCGTGTCCATCCCCAGGACCCACGTGGGTTTCGGCCAAACCTCAGCCCACACGGCGCCCGGGGTATCCGCGGCGTCTGACCCCAGGACCTATGCGGGATTTGGCGGGACCCCAACCCCTCCTGATGGCCCGGAGGGGAACGACTGGGGGTCCACCTGGCTCATCGGGGCAACGGGACTCCCCTGTCCAGTCCCGTACAGCTCCCCTCCCAGAGGGGGGGGCGTGACTACCAGCCGGGTGCTTCGGTGCCACGGGACGCTGTCCTCCCTTCCCGTGTTGTTCCCTCTCTGTCCCCTCGGCCCTTCCAGGGCAGTGCTGTCGCGTTGAACTCCTTTTCAGCAGGAGACCACAGGGGGTGCTAGACCTAATTAAGGGAAACTGGGAGGAAGGTCCTACAACCCCTGGCAACAATTATGGAATCAGCACACTTAGAGGATGTTCATCCAGCTTTTTTACTTCATAGCAAATAAACAAATCACAGATCTGACACAAAACATTTTTTGTTTAACAGCTGAACATTCTGGCTTGGTGAAACATAGCTCAAATAAATACAATTTAAATTAAAACAATTATTTTAACTAATAGGATATTTTTTCCAGATCAAGTAGAGGAAAAAAATATGGAATCACCCAATGTTGAGGAAAAAATTATGGAATCATCAACAAAAAAATCACAATTAGTACGGCTTTTATGACGGCCTGAATTCTTCGAGGCATGAACTGCATTAATGAAAAACAATATTCTCCATCAAGCTGGTTCCAACTTTCTCGAATAGCGCTTGACAGATCAGCTTTGCAGGATGGAGCCTTGTCATGGGCCATTTTTCTTTCATTTCCACCATAAATTTTCAATCGAATTAAGATCCTGACTGTTTGCTGGCCATGTCATTGAGTTGATATGCCTTTCCTGAAGAAAAGCTTTAACACTCTTTGCTCTGTGGCAAGATGCATTGTCATCCTGAAAAATGACTTTACCAAACCTATTTTCTATGGATGGAATGAGAAAAATGTCCAAAATTTCAATGTACACCTGTGCATTGACTGTTGAGGTAATGGTTGCCATCTCCCCTGGTCCTTTACCTGACATGCAACCCCATATCATAAATGACTGGGGAAATTTTCTTGTTTTCTTCAGGCAGTTATCTTTCTATGTTTCATTGGAATGGCACAACAGTTCCAGCATCATCGCCTTGGCCAATGCAGATTTGTGATTCATCACTGAATATCACTTGCATCTAATCATCCACACTCCATGATTTCTTCTCTTTAGCCCACTGCAACCTTGTTTTCTTCTGTTTAGGTCTTAGTGCTGGTTTTCGTTTGGCTTTTCTGTATGTAAATCCCATTTCATTCAGCTGATTTCTTACAGTTCTGTCACAAACATTGACTCCTGTTTCCGCCCATTTGTTTGTCATTTGTTTTGTTGCTGCCAACGTCCAGCTAAATTGCTCGCAAAGTGGCATGGGCTGTTTGTGGTTACACGGCGGGTGGGTGAGGTCGATTATGGGTCGAGCGGTCAGACAGGGCTGGGGCGACACAGATTTATCACCTGAACCTCTTATAAGAATGGAGGGAGGGGGTCCGTCGCTCTGGCCACCGGCTGAGCGAGAAGAGTTGGGGCCGGAGGTTCCGATCTCACCGCAGCCCTCTTTAATAACCATCTCTCTTCGTGCTTTTTTCTGATGTTTGTTTTCTCTGCCCTGCCAGGCCGCACGTCACCCCAGACCAGGGGTGTCAAACATATGGCCCGCGGGCCAGAACTGGCCCACCAAAGTCGAATCGAACGAATCACTGATTCACCGTAACATCCGGCTGTAATTCCATCTCGGAGTACGACAAAAAATATTTATTATTTACTTTTATTATATACTTTGTGCAGCATGTTTTTATTGTATTTTATGAAAAAGTGGTTTTCAGAGATAAGTTACTTAAGGAAAGGTTTTGTATTTTTTCTATTTATTTTCGCAGTTTTGCACAATAAATGAAGGCTAAGAGGTTTCAGGAGGAGGTTAAACAGTGAGTAGCCTACCTCATATGCTGCTTCAGAGGCTTTTCCACCCTGACCAGAATACAGTTCTCTGAAAAAACAATGAATACTTATTGTTGTCAACACGTTGAACATTGTGCAAAATTGTCAATCAGCAGCTTCAGTACAAAATAATCTGTATCAGCCTTGTATCTTAAAATAATATTGGTGGAACCCTATTGCTAAAGCACTGCCAAAACATTTGATTTGTAAATGGTTAGTAAGGCAGGGTATAACTTAACCTTCTTCCTCAACAGCTCCCACATCAGTTGGTGTGGTGATGCCAGCATTACTACACAGGAGTGGAAATGTGTGGAAAATTATAATACTTTCTAGACCTCGACAAGTTGTTAGAATAATAAAGAAGTAAAATACTTAATTGTTGTTCATTTCCAAAATACATGCGACTAAAACGTTTTGTGCTTTTGTATATGCACTGTGATGTGTAAATTGTAATGCACATGTAATGACAGTAGACTGATTGAATGTGATGTTGGTGTGTTCATCTGTTTTGTAAATGTGCTAACTAAATGTGAACACAGTTCATTAACTGTGAACCTTTTCAGAATGAACTTGTACTTTACACTAAAAGAAAGAGAAACATCTGGAGGTGTTGTTATTTATAGGTTATTATGCAATGGTTGAGATCAAATTGGGCTGTATGTGGTCCATGAACTAAAATTAGTTTGACGCCCCTGGCGTAGACTATCGAAAGGTGAACGCGGTGTCAAAATTTGACACCTACCTGATGCCCCGGGTCGAGGCACTCCTCGATCGGTTAAGCACGGCTCGTTTTTTCACGACACTGGATTTAACCAAGGACTACTGGCAGATTCCCTTGTCGTAGGAGTCCAAGGAAAAATCTCCACTCCGCAGGGTCTTTACCAATTTTGTGTGCTTCTGTTCGGGTTGTTCGGGGCCCCAGCCACCTTTCAGATACTGCCCTGCATCCGCACGTGGCATATGCTGCTGCATATCTAGATGATGTAATCATTCAGTGATACCTGGGAGTGGCATATGCAGAAGGTGGGTGCAGTGCTCGAGTCCCTGAGGCGGGTGGGGCTCACCGCCAACCCAAAGAAGTCTGCGGTTGGACGGAGGGAGGTACAGTATCTGGGGTACCACTTGGGAGGAGGCCTGGTCCGACCCCAGCTAGATAAAACCGCGGCGGTCACGAACACTCCCAAGTCCCAAGACCAAGACCAAGAAGGAGGTGAAGCAGTTCTTGGGGCTGGCAGGTTACTATAGGACGTTTGTTGCCGATTTTTCAGAGCTGACCAGCCCCTTGTCTTATTTAACTCGAAAGGGTGCTCCGGTCCAGTGGACAGAGAAGTGCCAGCAGGCATTCGTGAAGTAAAAGCAGCTCTCTGTAGAAAGGCAGTGTTGTTTACCCCTAACTTTTCCCTACCTTTCTGTCTGCAGACCGACGCATCGGGCAGAGGGCTGGGCGTGGTCTTGTCCCAGCAGGTGGAGGGAGCTGACCGGCCGGTGCTGTACCTTAGCCGCAAGCTGTCAGAGCGGGAGACAAAGTACAGCACCGTGGAGAAGGAGTGTCTGGCGATCAAGTGGGCCATCACCTCCCTCCGCTATTACCTGCCGGACGTGCCTTTACCCTCTGTTCAGACCACGCCCCGCTCTAATGGCTCCACCGCATGCAGGATACCAATCTGGCATAGCCCTTTAACTTCAACGTGATCCATAGACCGGGGACACAGGTGGTGGTGGCTGACTTCCTCTCCCGCTCCGGGGGGGGGGGGGGGGGGTTGGGGGGGGGGGGGGGGGGGCCCCGCGGGCGGG
>OMKR01110795.1:7430-19824 GCA_900302355.1 Cyttopsis rosea | reverse complement strand
GGGGGGGGGTTGCATATTTTTGCTCCCGCCCGCTTCAGATGAATTATTTTAATGCTGAACGGCGGCATATTGCCTCTTATTGAGCTAAATAAATGTATGGCAAAGAAAAATATATAAAAAACAAAATGTGAATTAGAATAAATTCAAATTATTCTTCACCGAGGCATGTCGCTGATATACCAATAAGTGTTTTTCTGCATCTCTATGAGAAGCCAATTTTCAAGGTGATTGCTCATCACACGGCTTCCCGGAATTCACGGCTGTGTGTGTTTGAGTGTGTGCGCCTGTGTGTGTGTGTGTGTAATCTCGGGGTTTCCGTGCGCGGCTTGTTAATGCACACCTGTGCTTAGCGGCGGCGCTCGGCTGACACCGTGGAAGCATCTCCAAACGTTGAGGGTTTCAGAAGGAAGCTATTCTCTTCTCAATTACCTCAATAAGCCTCTCTCTGTCACTCTTGCGCTCTCTCTCTCTGTCGCTCTCTCGCTCTCTTGCTCTCTCTCTGTGTGTTATCTGAAGGCAGTGCAGGTTTATTTATATAGCACTTTCAACAACAAGGCAATTCAAGGTGCTTTACATAAAACATCAAAAGCATTTAGACAAAGTGCAAAAGAAACACCTTATGAAAGGATTTAAAAAAAAAAAGCATAGAATGCATAAAGTAAAAAAACCCAGAATAAAACGATTAAAAGAATGAAATACATTAAGAATAAATGAAAAAACAACTAAGGAAGCTACTTGAAGGAATAAAAGTTACAGTGCAGCAAACAAGGTTTTCATAAAATGCCGCAAACGGAAAAGTCTCCAGAGTTGCAGCAGACCTGCAGTTTTCTGGCTGTTCCAGATATGTGCACCATAGAAACTGAACGCCGCTTATCTAGGTTTAGTTTTGACTCCGGGGACAGAGAGCCGACCCCTACCCGACGCCTGGGAGGTCCAGATGGTTCATAACGCAGCAGGTCAGGAATGTATTTTGGCCCCAAACCATTCCGACCAACGGTCGTGTTTTGAAACCAATTCTTCGCCAGACAGGACTCCGGTGTGAAGATCTGAGAGACGGAGCGATATGATCCACTTTCCTGGTCTCGGTGAGGACTCGGGCAGCGGCGTTCTGAATCGATGCAGTTGTCTGATGGATTTTTTGAGGGAGGGCAAGTTTTTCCAAATTCTGCTGAGACGTAAGTCATTTAACCCTTGACATACCCTTTAGGTGATAGCAGGCCGGCTTTGTAATTGTTTGAATGTGGCTGTTGAAATTTAGGTCCGAGTCCATGACCACACCTAGATGAAGATGAAGGTATAGTTAGTATATTTCTAATACATAACTTTGACACATTCACAGTTTATATACTAAAGTTGAATTGAAACCACTTAAGTACATAGTGTCAAATATATAAAAAATAACATTTTCATGTATTTTTGGTGAGGTTTGATGACCAGAACGGCACCTTTTTAACGAGTGTACTTAGAGCGACAATAGACAACCTTTTTGCATTTCCTTATCATTGTGAAGTAAATGTTGATTGCACAGTGAAATGGCTATAGAATAATAATGACACCATCCGCGTGTAGATTGCTTCCCTCTCAGCCTTGATTTCGCGACGCAGTTTGGACCGCCACCGGGTACGAATTCCCCGGAAAATGAAGGGTCGATTTGCGGCACAAAGGAAGTGCATCAACCGCCGCGCATGCTGGGGGGTTGTGTGTGTAAGAGAGTGACTGAGGAAGTGTGAAAAGTACCAAAATACACCCACAAAATAGAATAAATTAATAGAAATATACTTTATATAATATAAAACGAAACCTTTTTCCCTCACTTGTGAACCAATACAGCTCATGTGTAATTCACGTTGATTGCAAGTCCAAAATATTGACTTTAATATGTCTTTTTTATTTTATTTTTACCCCAATTTCATTTATGAGCGTATTTTCTGAGTTTGGTGTCCTCCTCGAGGAGCTTCTCTCTCAGAGATTCACCGAGCGTAGGCGCAGCTTCTGCTTTCAACCCGTATTAATCAAGTGAAAAACTCAATTTGATATGAGAAAATTCCATTTGACCTTTTCTGGGCATAAGAGTCTTGAATGATAAGTTCTCATGAAAGAGCATACATCAATGGATCCTCCACCTTCTCCTCCTCCCAATGTTTGTTGCCATGGTTAGCAGATAGCTGGGGCTGCGAATACTGATTAGCCGCCGGCTGATTACACTTCAAACTTCCCACCGCACGGTTGCCGTCAAGATTAATTGAAGCTGAGCGCGGATTGGATAGGGGGGGTGAAAATCTCCAAAATCTGCAAATGATTTTTTTTTCCTTTAAAACTCAATTAGTTTGGATTTTAAAGGCCACCTCTAAGCAATTCCACCCCCTCAAACGTTCTCCAAACTGAAAATGGGGGTAGGGTTAGGGTCACCCATTTGAAATGCCATGGCAACCGGTGGTGGTGCAAACAATGGAGAATGGTTGGTAGGAATGTTGGTAGGTAGTTAGCTTGATAGGTAGGTCGATGGATAGTTTAATAGGAAGTTAGATATGCAGGTAGGTAGGTGGATTGATAGGTAGTTAGATGGGTAAGTACTGTAGATGGGCAGGTGAGTAGGTAGATGGGTAGGAAGGTACAGTATATAGATCAGTAGGTAGGTAGATAAGTAGGAAGACGGAGACGTTGGTAGGTAGATAGGTAGATGGATATGTAGGCGGTTAGGTCAAGGCACAGCTCTGTGGCTGCCCTGCTGCACTTCACGCTTGGCATTTGTGCATTTTTTTTCGTGTCCTTTTCATATTGGTTGTGTGGACGTGATTGTTTTTTGTTTTTTTTTGTTTTTTTTTTACATCGCACCTCGCTTGCACTGAATCAACAGTTATGGATTCCGCTTCATGGTGTGTGTGATCGGACTGGTTGCGGTGATTTTAAACACCTGTTTCACCCAAGGAAGCAACCTCGGTCACGTTGCTGGCGCCGCAGCCTGTGTTGAAACCCGATACAGCAGAGAATTTCTACTGATGTTTCGCAATCTCATATCTCTGGACTATTCAACCGCTGTAGATTAAATACCGAACTGTCTTAGAAAGAAGAGCAGAGAAGCGAGGTACTACAAGGACGTATAGTGGCCATGGATGTAAGGGCATCATTCATCACCGACTGAAGAGGCTGAAAAACAAACTCCCCCTGCCGACTATCCTGCAAGCTGCGAGCTATCGGCCAACACCCACACGAGTTTGGGAGCACCTGTGTCTTCGCGAGACTTGGCTGGACAGTAACATCGTGTTCAGCGAGGTGGAGCCTGCAAGCTTCTCGTGTTCAGGACCGACCCGAGACCCCAACATCACCGGGGGAGGCTCGCGGGGGCGGCGTCTGTCACCTCATCAGGGATGAGTGGTGTCAGTCAGCTGCGGTGAGACATCGAGTGAGATCGAGCTGCTGTGTGTCTCTCTTCGACCAGGGAGTCTCCTCAAATTTTCCTCAGCGTGGTATACATTCACCCAAAGGCAAATTTTAATAAGGGACTAGAGATTATTTTTTACCTCTCACAGAAACTTGAGTCACTTTCACCTGATGCACCCAAGTTTATTCTTTTAAATAAACAAAATTTTAACGACTGTTTTGCTAAAAAGTCCCTGTGCACATACTATCAGTATCTTCACTGCCCCACCAGGAAATACAAGACCTTAGATATGTTATGGAACTGTCAGAGACGCCTGCACTGCATCCCTGCTCCCACCACTAGGGGCGTCCGACCACAGTGTGGTCTATCGCCGTCCTGTCTAGTTTTAACAGAGTTAAAACCATGACCAATGTTCCACACAAGGGCAGGGGAAAACCATCCACAATTGTACCCGTGCCAAAATTTCCCAGACCCACAGGGCCCAATGACTTTCGCCCAATAGCACTGACATCGCTGGTCATGAAGAGAGAACGTCTAGTGAAGAGGCACATTGCATTGCAAACACAGCACCTCACGGACCCCTAGCAATTTGCCTATCAAGCCTCTAGAGGGGTGGAAGATGCAATTCTGACTCTATTGCATTTATTGTACACTCATCTTGAGAAACCAAAGACTCTTAAGATGCTAAGACATAATTTGTGGACTTTTAACACCATTCAACCCAGTATTTTAGCAGATATATTGGCTGCAGAATTTTCACTCGAAGCTGGCTTGATTTCATGGATTGTTGACTTTCCTAGCTGTAGAATTCAGCAGGTCAGACTAGGTACGTCAGTGATAAAATGACTTGCACAGGCTCCCCCCAGGGGTTTATCATCTTTATTGTTTATTTTATACACCAACTTGCATTAGCACTTCCCACATAGGCCCTTTATCAAGTATGCAGATGATACTGCCTTGGTAATCCTCCTATCCTCCTAGCATGGGCCTGTGCTTGACTACTTCCTAAATTGGTGTGAGAAGTCAAACCTCCTAAACACCTCTGAAACAAAGGAAATGTCGATCGATTTTAGAAAGCTGCAATCTTATAACCCTACTTTTATCAATGGGGAGTCAATACAGTAGTCTGCTACAGATTACAAGTACCTTGGCATTGTCCTCGACCAAGACACAACAAAGTATGTACTTTTTAAAGAAATTGGGATCGTTTAATGTTCACAATAAAATGCTTCAAATGTTATTCTGTGCTTTTTTTGAGAGTGTTTTAACCTTCGGCATCAGCTGCTGATTTGGCAACGCTACCGAGGCACAGAAAATGACTGTCGGGGAAAAACTGTAACAACGCCAGTAAACTGATAGGGATTACTTTACCAAGTATGGAATGCATCTACAGAGATGGAACTATGAAGAAGACAACAACATGGTGGGTGACCAGAGCCACCCCCTTTGAATTGTTGCCATCTGGGCGACGATACCCCGCCCCCCCCCTTTACTAAAATTAGATCCACGTTTTCATTTGTTCCACAAGCCATTAAGTTTTTAAACAGGTAATGCATTCGCACCTTATCCCTCATGCACTTTGACCACTCCTTCCTGGTCACAAAGGATGTCTAGCTGGTCTGGCCCATGATGGTTATTTTCTCTTTAACCGCTTGAGGATGCAGAACAGATGAATAACATACAAAGTAATTACTGTGACTTCAAACAGATATACTCACAATTGTTTAAGGAACAGAAGTTGAACATAACGACTCACAGCAGTCTCAGATCATGAAATGAGCCCAGAGCACAGACAGTCAGAAGTTTTTATAGCTACAGAGATAAGGAATATGGCGTGAGTGGAAGCTGTGAGATTGCCGGGACTCTTTAAGGCCACATTGATAAGGCGAACAATGGTGAACACTATGTTCTACTGTGTGCGTGTGTGTGTATGTAGGTATGTGTATATGTCTGTGTATTACTATTTTTCTACACCTGTCCTAACTATGTGTACGAGCATGTCTAGTGGTGACTTTTTTGTGATTTTTTGATGAAATGCCTTGTGTTGCAATCTATTTTCCCCATCGGGACAAATAATGCATCTTATCTTGGGTAGGTAGATGAGTAGTCATCCATGGCAACCAGTGATAAAAGCTGATTCTCGCCAACACTTCAAGCTAGTGCTAATTATGGAGAATGGTAGGTAGATGGTAGATAGGTAGGTAGATTGCCATTTTAATCTAGGCTCGATCTTTTAAACTTCCGCTAATACAGTATAACCAGTTATTTTTTCAAAAATGTAGAAAAGTATGTCCTCGCATCTTCCTCTTTTCCTCGTCTCATCTCTGTCATCTTTCTTCCTACAGCCCTCCTTTCGTTGACGTCCCATAACGCTGATGTCTTGTCTTTTTTTTTTCTTCTCATTTCCAGAGATGGCATGAAGAGTCCACGTCGCCGCATTGGATCCCAGTCAAGGTAAAGCTGCACTGATCTGCAGGTCCCGTCTTATTTGCTAAACCCTCGGCTCATCCAGGGATGAAGGGATGAAGACCATTTTCTGATTAAAGTGGGAAAAAAAAAAAAGGTGTCGCTCCTCTCGGCAGCGGAGAGTGATTTCTTCAGGAGAAAGAGGACTCAGGGCTAAACAATGGAAGTCTTTTACAGGGAGCTATCGCAACCTCTGTGGTTCATTAACGGTTTTTCCGAAAAACACCAGACCTTGTTTATTGCCGCCGCTCATCTTCCAGATGTCATTTGGAAATATGTCGAGGCGACGGTATTATCCTCATTATGGTGTTTGGGAGAATCTGCGGAGCTAATGGAAAGTATCAGATGGAGATGTGTTGTTATGGGACCACCTTGGTAGCGGCACTGTGGCCTCAAGTCACTGACAATGGTTTTCAACTTCAATACCTTGTTGTTGCAAGGAACTACAGGGACTCTCGCTAGCACATGTGCAAGGGCGTTCAGGATAGCGGCCATTTGCAAAATGTGCAGCAATGAGGTCTACTAAATGTCACACAATTTGGACATTTTGAGTCATTGAATAGAAATTGGCAAACTAATAAGCATGCCCCAGTGCCCTTGAGCAAGACACCCAAGCCTCTGCCGTCGGCTTGTGTGAATAGGCGAATTTGAGGCAGACATTTTAAAGCGCCGTTGTGGACTAGAAAGGTTGCTGCATCAAATGCATTAGGATTAATTAGGATGCATTAAAGAAACCCCCCGAAGGCCGTAGTTAGACGGCGGAAGACTCCTCATAATGGCTTTAAAATTGAAAAGAAAACATGCGAATTATTTTCCTTTTACGACCATTTTGCTCTCTACGTTCCCTCCTCCGGTCTGTTCCCACCCTCCGTTCTGAAATGTTCAGCTTCATCTCTTCTTCACATCGTCTGGTCTGAACACCAGGCTGCCCACCCTTCCTATGAAACACGCTGGCTCCTTCTGCTTTAATATTTTAAAATCATCGCATTTCATCAACATTATCATTCTAATGATTAATTGCCAAGTCATATTAACATTTAACTGACTACTGCCAATTAATTTTCTCCCCCAAAAGGAAGACTCCTGGTCTTGCTCTGAGTAAAAAGAGTCGCATACCTATTCGATCGGGTGAAACCTCGACCAAACATCCTCCTGCTGCCACTGCTAAATGGGAGACACGTTCTCTTAGAAAAGTTGCTTTGCGGGTGGATTTTTCGATTTTTTTCCCCTCATTTTTTCATAGGACATGTCAGATTTTCCTCCTCTCTTCCTCTAAGAAATATTAAATATTGCCTTTGAATAGCAACCAACAGGAGTTTCGAAGACGGCAGAGCTCGTCTCCCCCGTCGAACGCGTCTTTGCTTCACACTCGCTGGGTTTCCCAAAACAGTGTTAGGCTTTCAGACGGGACGGAATGTTTTAAAAAGCTGGATACAGAATGTGAGCAGCTGCTATGGGGTAATAGTGGATTGTCTGGTTTCTTTCAGCAGATATTTAAATTCCCCAGTGGAAGTTTTGTACTCTTTGTGATTTGAAATGGAGAAATTCTGATATACTGAATACCGATTGAGGCCAACTATGTGCGGTGTAAACCGGGAAAAGCTTCAAAACTGAGGCATGGAAACGCTTATTTCTAAATGAATTTCATTGTTCTTCCTCTTGGGTAATGTTCGCAGTATTTGAGTAATCATTGTATAATTGTAGTCAGTGGTGGATGGTGGTGATATTGGATGGGAGGGCTAAATAAATATCTAATATCTGTCAATACCTCACACTGCAAAATCACATTTCATAGTGGGTTTTATAATAATTACAATAATAACGTTATTTGTATAGCACCTTTAAAAACATAGTTTACAGAGTGCTTTGACAGACAAAATAAAAGCAGAACACTCAGATCATGAGTTTAAAAGGCAACACAACATTAATAAACAAAATGCATTCATTCAATTCAAAAAGCCGATAAAGAGACAATAAAAAGCCGATAAAAAGACGACATCACAGAAAAGCAAGTCTATAATAATGGGTTTTGAGAAGTGACTTAAAAGAAGTCACTGATTCTGCCTTATCTCCTCAGGCAGGTCATTCCACAGCCGAGGGGCCCTGATAGAAAAGGCACGGTCACCTTTCGTTTTAAGTCTAGACTTTGGAACAGCCAGAAGGGCCCCGTCCGAGGATCTGAGGCTGCGCATATGGGGTCAACATATCTGTTATGTGGCTTGGAGTCAGACGCAAACGGGCTTTAAAAGTGATCAATCAAACTGTAATATTGATTCTAAACCAAACAGGGAGCCAGTGCAGAGAAGCCAGGATTGGGGTGATGTGATGTCGTCTGTTAGAACCAGTAAGAAGCCGAGCTGCTGCCTTCTGAACAGTAATCTAGTCGTGAGAAGATTAGATTATAGTGACTTTTCTGTAACATGTGGAGGATGTGTTACAGCAAAGTCACTGTAAAACCCACTTTCTCCAAGTGCACACAATATGGCTCAAATGCTCTTTGGTTTTGGCACAAAATGGTGTTTGACATGTACTGAGCCACCTGCGAGTCTGACAGGCGATCAGCTGGCTCTGAAAAGGAGAACAGCTCAACTACATGGAGCAATACGCCTCGATGTAGTGAATAATGATCATGTGTCACATCCTGTCCACCTGCTTCCTACCAGTTTGCTGTGTCTCTGTAGAGCTGGAACCTTCCTCAAGCCGACAGTTACGCTGCATTACTGCCTTTTTCTTTTTTTATGATAAAATGTTTCATATGTTTTATAAATCAAGAAACTGAATTTTTTCATTTAGTAGTCCACCTCCTTCATATTGACACTAGCCACTTTCTTCAAAATTCTGCCACTTTCACACATGTTTTTCTTGCGTTTGGCGTCAGTGATCCACTGATCGAAACAAACGACTCATGAGTGGGAAGTCACTCCAACTGCAGCCAGACACGGAGGCTCCTGTTTCCTGACCCTAATAAACGTATCCTCTGCAGCAAACGTATCCCCTCTCCCCATAGCGCTTGGTGGGTCTTTGCGTCTGCACTCGGAGAAACTTTCAAAGTTCTTGAAATTTTTCGGATTGACTGAGCGTCGTGTCTTGAAGTAATGACGACGGCTGACTGTCGTTTCTCTTTGCTTAGTTGAGCTGTTCTTGCCATATTATGGACTACTACAGTACCTCAGAATGATGCGGCTCACACGCATTAAGAAGGAAAGAAATTCCGCCAATTAACTTTTAACAAAGCACACTGTTAATGGAAAAGCATTCTAGGTGATGACCTCATGAAGCTGCTTGAGAGAAGTTGTCATCAAGGCAAAGGGTGGCTACTTTGAAGAATCTAAAATCTATTTTTTAACACTTTTTTGGTTACTACATAATTCCATATGTGTTATTTCATGGTTTTGATGTCGTCACTATTATTCTACAATGTAGAAAATAGAATTTAAAAAATTAAGAAAAATCCTTGACTGAGTAGATGTGTCCAAACCTTTAACTGGTACTGGCCTTTATTTACCTCAGCTGCAGAGGGTACCAGGCCTTTATTGGAAGCAGGCTTATATTAGAGGCAGGCTTTTATATCTAATTCCCTCTGTTTAATAAGTATATTTGATCATATTTTAGTATGAATTTTAAATCAAACTTCCGTCTGGGTGCCATGCCATGCAAACACATGTATGGTGAAAAAAGAGAGAGCTTGTACTGTAGCTACCCTAGTCGCACTTGTGGTGGTAGCCGATGGGGGAATTGCAATTTTCCGAGTTCCATTAAACGCAGCACTTTCTGCTTTGGAGCGCTGGAGAGCGAGAGCAATAAGCGATCTGGGATCTGCTCCGCAGCAGCAGGAAACAGAGAAAATTAAACACATCTACAATAAAAACACAGTGTTATTTGCTTTGTTTGGAGGAAAAGACTGCTCTGATGGAGCTGCAGAGCTGTTCTGGTGCGGAGCTCTGCAGCTCCGATTAGAATTTTCCCCCCGGTCTGTATTTCAGGCTTTTATTTGTTCGTGTCGACCACGTCCCCGGCATTTTTTAGGCCCGTTTTTATTTGACTACCAGTTTATATTTGGGGAAATACAGTATGCAGATAAGTGAAAGTAAGCTCAAAGGTGCAGTATGTAGAATTAGTGGCATTTTGTGGAACTGACTTGGCAGAAATGGAATGGAATATGGAACATAATATTCATAAATATGTTTTAACGAGTTTAGATCCCATGAAAATTTGAATTGTTGTGTTTTCGTTTCCTTAGAATGAGCCGTTTATATCTCCATGGCGGCTGGAGCCCCTTCCATGGAGGCCGCTATGTTGCACTGCCATGTTTCTACAGTAGCTCAGAACGGACAAACCAAACACTGGCTCTAGAGAGGGACTTTCGTGTTTTTTCACGAGTTTTGCGGCCACCGTAGCGTCTCCTACACGGAGGGGAATTCAATTGGTTGCAATCTGCAACCTCACCACTAGTGGCCGCTAAATTCTACGCACACACCTTTAACATTCTTTGTACAGATTTCTGGTCCTAAAACCGAAAAGACTTGAAATATCTTTACAGGGCAATTAAAAAGATGTATCTATTAAATAAATATTTGCAAATCTCTCTCCTTCCCATCATCCCTTATACCAGACGTCCTCCTCTTCCTCTCCTCCAGCCTTCCAGGGCCAGAGCTCTCAGGAGAATGGTCAAAACAAATCCTGCGGGGGGATTTCTTTTCCAGCCTTTAATTTTTCTTCTTTTTTTCGCTTTTCTTTTTCTTAACCGGTGATTAGAGGGCGTCGCGTTTGGAGCGATGGATGAGCACCTTAATCACCTCTGAGGATTGACATTCTGACGGATTAACAAGCGAATCTCAAGCGGAGTCTGTTCTGAATTGAGAGTGTTTTCTCTTTGCTCTCCGCTCATTCATAATTGATGCATTGTTGTCGGCAGAAACATTTTAATTTTAATTCAGGGCCAGTTATACATATCATTATAATGAGCTCTCATAACCATCGTCCAGTGGTTGTGAAAGGTGTGTCGTAAGATTTTGAAGTCAGTCAAGTGTGGCAATATGCACATAATGAACATATGGGTAATAAAGAAACACCTCCATTTATATTCTGTGGACATTACATCATAGATACAATTGTAAAAACATCACTGGAGCCAGTTCATATGCTTTATTTAGTCAAACCTGAGGACATATTACATTATATATATGTATAAAATATTATATATGAAAATAAGTCACAGTTTACAGAATCAATGTTGACACAGAAATACTAGTTCAAACAATCACATCATCTTTATAATGAATCTGCAGTGACTCTAACTCAAAGACTCATTGCGGTTAATTCCAACATTAAGGTGCATATCGTCTGCGCATCGTAACGTTTTGGCATCTGATTGAGATGTGGAAACATCATTATTAGACTTGAACTCAATTAACCGTGTGAGATATCCCTGGGCACTTTGATAGCAAGGCCTTGAGTTATGCCGATTTCTCCGAGTTATTAATGAAGACCACAATATCATTTTTTGTTTTTTCATATAACTCGCAGTACGTGTGATAGTCGTCCTTGAGAAATGACTCGAATTAAACCGCGTCTAGGGGCTTCGGGGTGGTGAAGGCATCACTGGAATTCAGGATATCTCCAATAATCAAGTGCAGAAATTATAGAATATTAGATATTTCTGTTCTATTGTTATGTATATTTGTTCTGGGACAGAAGGACAATTTTCATCTTGAGTTGATGAGCAGTTAGCAGATAGATGAAGCTTAGCCTGTGGAATTCTGGCAGATGACTTCATGGCGCCGTGTTGCTTCCACGTCCTAATGAGCCGGAAAATTTAAGCAGCCAAACACACCGGCTCGGCCTCCAACTCCCCTGCATCCACCTCGGGCTCTAGTAGCTTGCACGGGAGTTATGAGAAATAGATCCCAGACGCTAAACTCAATTGTTGGATAATAGAATGAAACAAATTTGAAGAGCTGTCTGGTAGTTATTAATCTAATCACTTCCAGGTGTTACCCACAAGGAACATCCAAATTGGGCTTTGAAACTGTCTAACCCAACCCAAGCGGCAACCATTTCAGCTGGGTGTAAAGCATTTCTGCAAATTGCAGAAAGAGAGTGACTGAGAAAGTGTCCCCATTACGCACGGTGCTTGTTTCGTTCCATAAGGAAACGGAGTAAAGTAAAATAACCTACATCTAAAATAAAAACACATTGTTTTTTTGTTTTATTTGGGGGCACGGGGACGCACAGTGGAGTGCGATTTGCGGGCGTGCTCCGCTGTCCGCGCCCCTATTGCTCCCGCTCTTTGCCTCCCTCGGGATGGCGCCCTAGTATTGGCATTTGGCGCGGTTAGGTAGAGCCATAGCCGCCGAATTTTGTTTCTGTCAGTGGGGGCGGAGAATCTCAGCACGTGGACGCATAGCGCTCCCTCTCCCGCTCCATGTTTCTGTCGTTGTTGCCGAGGGGGGCACAGAGGAAGCGGTCAGAACACACAGCAGAGCGGAGAATGCTCTGCTCCATGATCGGCGCCTATGGGTAGAGCCGAAAGTGGGGGGACAAATA
>OMKR01110794.1:0-12126 GCA_900302355.1 Cyttopsis rosea | reverse complement strand
GGGGGGGGGGAGCTGCTGCAGATGGAGTTCCATCTGAAACAGATCTGATTTATTACAGATTTTTAGGGCAGTGCGCTTTGCACGGATCCAGAAACTCTTATTCTGGTAATTTTGTAATCTGGTGTTTAAAATCCTGACACGGCTGGAGCATATCCCATCTGACCGTTGGCATAATGTGAATCCACAACAATACTGTGGTATCGACCATTCAACGTTAGTTATTATCATTCGTCCCTGATTACCTAATTACCCGAATTCAAATATTTTCTCTTCTTAATATTAAATGTCAGACATTTTAATCTTACAACCTAATATTAATAAGAAGAATGATTTAATAATCACACATTATACCACACACATGCGGAGGGTGACACACACACACACACATGCAGGAGTGGCGAACGATGAGATGAGTTTATACCATCCTGGCCGTCCTTCCTCCAGGGGCAGCCAGGAGCAGTGGGCAGCCCTCACTTTGTCGGCGCCCGGGGACCAATTCCAGGTGGTGGGTCCATGCCGTGGTCAGGGGACAGGACAGGAAGTGTTCTGCACGTTTTTAGTCGGGGTCCTTATGTTGGAGGAGACCCAATGCGAACACGGGGAGAACGTGCAAACTCCACACAGAAAGGCCCCTGGGAGATAACCCACCGGAGCACAGTGCCAACAGTGCCCCAGGCGGGAATCGAACCCAGGACCTTCTTGCTGTGAGGCAAGTGTTAACCACTGAGCCACCGTGCCGCCCGCCGATGTAATATGAGTGAAGATTCAGCAACTGCATTGCCTATTTCTATCTATTTCAGAAACAGATTTTGGTGGACTGATAAAGGTGGAAATAGTGAATGTTTATCTTCTTCATACAGAAGTGACAGAAACAGTTCTGGGGTGGCCGTGGCACACGCACACCGAGACACGCACACTGAATCAGCCTGTCAGAGCCAGGAAGAATACAGACACAGGTTAGAATGGCTAGAATGAATAATCTGAGTGGTATTTTCAGCAAAACACTTCAAAGACATTTTGTGGGGACCTCGGAGACGTATAAACCTGTTGAAAAGGAGCATAATATGGCGACTTTAAAGGAGAAACCTTGTGCATATGTAAAGCAATTGCTGCCTCAGTTGCTTTTGAATATCACTACATTTAACTTACAATTAAATGAACTACATTCAACAATTCCTATGGAACTGCTAATCCTGAATACCTACACCTATGTGGGCTTGAGACTACTGTGATTAAAAGCTCTATAAATAAACTAGACTTGACTTGATGTAGCCTAGATACGAACATTAATGGGCACTATTGAATCTCTTAACCCCTTTTACACTGCCTGTTCAAGCCGGGAATGTTGTGCCTTTATTCCGCATTGCTGTTCTGTGTAAAAGGTACGGACATGGAATGGGGGCGCAGAGTTGATCTGCCTCTGATCTGGCAGCGGATGTCGTCACAGAGCCGAAACAGGGCTGGAATGCCGTCTGTGTAAAAGGGACAGCCGGAATGCCGGGACAGGGGTGTGAGTTTTTCATTGGTCGGTTGGTCGCAGAAAAAAAAAACTCCAGGGGTGTTACACGCGGCGAAGCAGCAGATCCGCACCAGATCCGCACCAGCCTCGCCTCCTTTACGGAGAAGTTCCTTATGGATTCCCGGACGCAATAACCCTAACCCAGTGTTATTAAATCAGTGTGATCATTTTCAACCCGCCCTACTCTCTGCCTCCGTCTCTGTCTTTCTGGCCGACACTGTTGTGCTACACGTCGCGCCCCACAATCACGCCCCCGCGATTCCGGGAAGCCGGCATCCCAGCATGCTGTCTAAAAGAACACACCAGGGCGGCAATATGCCACCTTTGTTTGGATCAGGCAAAGCTGCGATATTGATGGGTTTTATTGGGGGATCTCTGTGTAAAACGAGCTACTAAAACTCTAATTAAAAACTTTGCATCTTCAGTCAAAGATAAGTAACACACAAGAAGCCATTTTGTAGCTAGAAGTAATCGCACCATGGGTAAGCATTATGCTATGTGATTATTATTAGTTGTATCACTCTGTCTAATTTTTCTTTTCTAAACAAGTGTACACCTCACCAGAAGTAACTCTTTGCAAGTAAGCAATGGAGCTCGTGGGTAATGCATTATGTACAGGGTCTTTAATCTTTCAATCTGGTATGTATAACCTACAATGCAGCAAATGAATGTATTTGTTTCTTTGTAACTTGGAAAAAGTAGCTAGATACAAAGCATTGTTTAATGGAGCACAATGTTGTATTTATTGCATATTTTCAGCCGTGGGCTACCAGAGTGGGCTGTGGGTGGACAGGCATTCTGTCCATGGCTGAGTAAAAATTGCTTGGCGGTTTGCTCATCTCTATGCTTCATATCAGAATTTTGTTGTCTTGGCTCTTTTTGAATGTAGACTACCTTGGTGGGGAGATTATTTCACTTTTACTATGATATGCTACTACTTCAAGAAAATGTATGTAGTTACAGGAGCAAAGCATCGTATTTTATGATATCTGCAATTCATTTGATCATCAATTTAACCTTTGCAGTGAGCCATTAAATACCCCTGTCACAATTGACCAGAAGCCCTCACAGTAGCATGATTAGTATTCCCTCTCCCACAGACTGCTGGTCGACCAGCTCAGCATAAAAGCCAAATTTTATGACGATAATATTCTCATCACCTTCATGTTCCTTCTTTTTTTCTTGCAATGATTTAACTTTCTGATTCTCTGCTTCCCACCCTGCCCTTCCGTTCCTCAGGAGGAGGGCCGGGGTCAGGGCTTTACAGAGGGCTCCTATCAGGGCCGGCAGCTGTTTCGCTGTGAGGATGAGTGTGGTGTGTTTGTGGCCCTGGACAAGTTGGAGCTGTGGGAGGACGAAGAGGAGGAGCTCGGCGAGCTGGAGGTCGACCACGTCACTCTGGTTGAAGAAGAGCAGGATTTTCCTCCACTTGAGATCAACTCCAGGGTTCTGGTCCAGACCAGGGAGGGGCCTGAAAGGGGTACCATCATATTCTGTGACCTACTGCCTGGCAATGAGAGTCTGGGCTACTATGTAGGAGTAGACATGGTAAGGACAACTTTAAATATGTAACTTGTATGATGCTCCAATTTAGGCAGGTGCCATAGATTATAATTAACTCCAGTTAACATTCAAAATATTCCATTGCTTTCTATCCTTGTACCAAATGTGGTGCCCTTTAAGGGTGCCAAATAGGCAAATCTGCTTAGAATATCAAAGCAAAGAAACAATAATATTCTGGTCTTCAAGTCCATCTTAATCATGGGTTTAGGACAATTTGTGATATTCTTACACATCAGGAATTTTTACATTGTATGTTAAAAGAAAGGTGTAGTCTAGGCTTATGGCTGTTTAGATTCCGGCACAGTGTCTATGCTGACTGGTTCCATGCGGGTTTGGGATTGTAGTCATGGCAGGATCTAAACACATAACTGAGGCATTTGACTGCTGACTGTTAGCTGCAGCAGCAGCAGCAGCAACAACAACAACAACAACAATAGCAACAACACCAGCAGCTGCCCACTCAGTGCATCTGAGCCATCCACTAGCAGAGAAGGCTGTCACGCGGGGTGTGAGGTAAAGACTTAGCGCTGTATGACCCAACATTGTGGCAAAGGGCCAGCACCCAGCCTAGGAGTAGCCTACTGCTGTGCTTCACTCTGCCTTCCAGCCTCTCCCTGACTTTGCTAGCTAGCAGCACTAACAGACACACTTTAGATTATCCTTAATATAGAGAATTAAATAGCAGTGTTTGTAGAGAAAAGTAAAGCTTGGGAATTGGAGGAATTCAGCGGGACAAGGTTCATTATTGAGTGAGCGGATGAATTAAGTTGTGATTATGTCTGGGATTCAACCCAAGAATAATTCTTTGCTCGAGCTGTAGAAAAAATATGTAGACATTTTTATTAATCACCAGGGGGAGAAGGGGTCGAGAGGAAGCCTCTTGTGTGTCGCCATCTGACCAGCATGGTATTTTTGCAAGCTGAGGAACGCCTGCAGCAACTTATAAGGGGCTCACATCTCCTTTCAGGACAATCCTATCGGGGACTGGGACGGCATGTTTGACGGGAAGCTGCTCTGTAATTTTGCCAGCTTGGAGCACACTCGCCTTGTTCCCATCTGTGACGTAATGCCAGGTGAGCGACCCAGCACTCATCACTGTTTTGATGCCACATCTTTATCATCAAATTATTAGCGGTTTTAGCAAAAGCAGCCGTGTGTGTGTGTGTGTGTGGCTCTGAGAGTCGGGACTTTTGTGTTTTGCTGCCAGTGGGGACAAGGGGCCTTTTGTGCGGTTTTGTGTTGATGGCTCACTCGTTTTTTGAAAAGTCAAGTTAGATACTCGGGCTCTTTGTTTTCCACATCGCATTATTGATTTGTTTATGTGTAGCGCTGCCTCCCCTCTAACAATGTGCCAAGTGCCATGCACATGACACTTCCATGTTGGAGATTGCTCGAGATTTGATTTGTAATTTCTTTCTATTTGAAGCCCAATTTGTTTACATGTTGAAATCAAATTGCACACCCCATACAGCAGCTAATATATGGCATTGAATGCATATGGATATCTATCCACTAAAATGGAATTACTTTTTGCTTTTCAAGTTATAATAGTAAGGCGTTTCTGCTTCAATTTTGTGAGCTTACTTGAGTACATATGTATTTAATCAATGATTGATCAAAGCTATTAAATATTTTTTTATTAAGTTGAGGTTAATATACTTACACACAGATTAAGTTAACTTTTTTCTAGGAAGTAACTTGTTCGTTTTGTGTCACCATGCAGTTCAGCTGCCAGTTTGCCAGAACATGCCGAGTATAAACCAAAAATAATTCATGTAGTTTCAGTTATTTTTTTGTACGAGAACAAAATAGCTCATTGATGGGAAGAGGGTTGAACAAATTACAGTTAGAAAGATCTTCTACAGTGTTCTATCATTTTGTCATTTTCTTTAGCAGTGTTTATATTGACCCTGGGCTATTAATTTCAGGCCTAATATATTCTCATTAGCTGTTTTGCAGCAGAAATGATGATGCCTTTGTTTTGTTTGTGTGGACTCGACTAAAATTTTTTTACTTTTATAGTGGACATAGAATGTTGATATTTGGTTATAGCAGGTTATGAAATTAACCCTCCCTTAAGAGACTGTATATAATTATATTATAAAGTCTATAAATATAGAAGCCAAAAATAACAGGAACATAATGTCGACGACCATGATGCAGGAACAATATGACCTCACAAACAGTACAACCTGACTATGCAAGCCAGAAAAAGTGTGGTGCATGGCCGCTCAGTGTGTATGCTGATGTGAGCCTCTAATTTGGGTTTATTTCTGGGCTGTGCAGAATATTCCATGCAGGACCAAAGGCTGCAGAAGCACAGTTTTGCCCCCAGAGGCACCAGCAGTGACAAGTCCTCCTCTGGCCAAAGCAGACCAAAGAGCAAAGGTACTGCACTGCTGATATCACGCAAACATGGCAAATTTAGCTTGGTGCAGCATAACAACTAAAAATTCTGCCAGAATTCTATTTTATGTTGCTATTCTGTAATCGTAAAAAGGATATTCACAATTAACAGCCTATTATTAATCATCCATCAGCCAACCATTATCTGAACCGGTTATCATGCTAAAGCCTGAAACAAGCTTTACCTTCACATAGGTTTCTGCAATTTTACTTTCATGCAGTTTTAACGTGTGCACAAGGGTAGTGCGGTGCATTTTCCAAACCAGAATGTATAGGCAACAAAGAAGAAACCCAATGTTTGTATCAATGCACCTCATGTGCAAGTCGCTCTTCAAACCCCTCCAAACCCTTTGCTGTTGGGTTTCTTGTTTCAGTTCTTTGTTGGGCCGTGGCCCGAATCCAATGCAAATATTCGTCCCTGCTCAACCAACTAGCATTTGTTTGACACAAGACTGCAGATGTGCATGATGTGTAGTTAACATTTTATAATATTGTCAATGAGATGTAAGAATAGATATCGTCTGAAATGTTGGTTATCGTAATATTGAGATATAGTTCAATGTAAAGTAATACAATTCCTGAACTTCATTGACTGCTGTTCTAATCAATCCATCTTCCTGTTTACTCCATATTACTGTTGTTTCTGATTATGATGATCATTTCTCAAATACATCGTATATAAGTGCTTTCTTTAGGAAAGCACGAATAGTCATCCCCAAAATATCGTAAAATGATCAATAGCGAGGTCAAATAATATTGTGATATTTGATTTTGTCAATATTGCACAGCCCTAGTCTGCACATTGACATACTATGCCATCTGTGAACTACTGTTACCCAGAAACCCCTTCTCTGCATTCCTGCAAAGAATTTTTGTGGCAAAAACTTATGGGCAAAAATGTATCAAACAATTGGGGAAGGAATTAAGAGAAATTCAAGAACAAAATATGGTTTTTAAATTGGCAACCTAAAAATCACCTTTTATGTAAAAGAAAATAATAGCCATTGGGTGTGAGAAAACTTTTTTTTAATGAATATTTGATTTCCTTACTGTTACAAATATGCCTCTTTCAAAAGTTTAATTGACAACAACTGCATGACATTAGTTCTGTGTAAATAAGAAGATGTTGTTTTGGAGATTATGTCCTGATTTCCGAATCATTTTCTTTAGTGCGTTTCTTTAGCATTTGATTTATTAACCAATCTTCTGTCTGCTATGAGTGAGAACACACACACGCATACAGTATACAGTATACATTTCTTATTTTTCATCTTTTGCATCTACCCATGTGATTTCCAGGATTAGCTCACCAGTGTGGCAGTAGGAGCAAGTCTGAGTTTTACTATACTTTAAATGGCAGCTCTGTTGATCCCCCAGCCCAGTCCAAATCCAAAAGCACATGGTACATTGATGAAGGTAAAATGTGAGCTGAGATGTTCAGTCATGGTGTAGCTGTCTAAATAGCAAGCTCTTGTTCATACAAAGATACTCCATAATAAGCATTGCAGCATTCCCGCTCGGTGGAGCATATCACTACCAGGGAAAGTAATAAAATGAGAAGTATATCCCAAATAGTGTTTTTGGTACATTCTAGCACTCCACCTGAATTAACTTAAACCCTGTTTAGATGTGGCATTAACATCGACTGGTGTTCAGATTGTAGATATCGCATTTACTGTACACTTGTAAATGGTGTCTTTCGAAGCCAGATATAAAGCTGACTGTTAAATGCAAATTAGCATCTGAGAACTTCCTGATAGTTATCATTTACTAACTGATAACTGAACTATCAAAAATGTATATTTTATTTCATAATGAGGTTATTTATAATCCAGTCACCCGAGACCCTCACTGAGTGAGGAATTGCTTTAAACTGCAGTTTGGCTAATGGTCGCTAGATGCTGCTAGAAAAGCTCCAACTGAATGCAAGTCAATGGAAAAAGAAGAACATTTCACAAGACTAATCTCAATAGATAACTTTATTTCTTCTAATGAATGTCTTGGCGTTGATATATTTGGGGGCAGAGTTGCCTTGATTGACAGGTCTTTCGTTTGTGTTTGAGCAATGGCGTCTCTGTTGGTTTAATTTGGAGGTTCTGGCTCCATTTCCTACCAAGATTGTGGCAAAAGTAAACCCAAACTCGAGACTTTAAGGTGTCTCTTAGGAAGCCAATGGGTGACATCGCAGACACTATGTCCATTTTTTGTTCTACAATCTATGCCCAAGACGCATGTTAATGACAGGTGTAAACAGGGTGTTGGTAACACAGATGCAAATATATGCCTGAAGTTCTGCATTACATCGATTAATACCGCATCACTAGAGTGTAGAGAACAATTAAGCTGAAAGAATTCAGAGGAAACTTTGAGTTAATGAATCGTAACATCATAGGATCTTAAAAGAAAGTTCAGGAGTATGATCCAGTAGCTTGCTATCAAGACCTTTCCATCAAAATCCAGCCATTCATTTCCATTTATAGTAAGATCCCACCTGCATGAAGTTACTTGGGTGGCAACATTTTCCATCTGAACCCAAAGGTTTTTAATAATGTCTGTCAAAACAATATTGTCAAAAGGCTACAGATTTGGATCACTTCAATGAATTAATTTAATTCTAAACTGCTGCCAGCACTGGTTGGTAATTGTGCACAGGTTCATTAAAGCTGTATGTGGAGAATTGGGTTTTTTCTGACTCTGCACAGTGCTACTGGTTGGCTACGTCATTAATAAAAACCTTTGGTTCTTGGTTGGGGTCAAGTGTGATCAGTACATTGTCTTCATTCGTCTGTATCCTCATTCATGTTGAAAGGACCATCAATGTTTTCTCTTTGCTACAAGCCGAAAAGAAAATTAATTGAATTGAAGGGCATCATAATGCAGTCCACAGACTGTAATGGCATTTTACAGTGAAGAACAGCAGTATGCTCGCTAATAACTCTTATGTCTGCTTTTGGGGTTAATGATTCTGACATTGCAAAAAATCAAACACAAATCCAGTTATTACTGGGAAGACATAAGGCGTTTTCGCACCACAGGAACTTTTTCACCGAAAGACTTTTGGAGGAACCCTACCTTTTCTGTGTCCGCACTGCAGGAATTAGGAACGATCGTAGTTCTTAGAATCCCATTTTTGGGGACTTTTTTAGCTCCTACTCCAGGGCAGGGACTAACCGGCACAAGAGGAACCTTCAGTGACACGTGCACAGTCCAGACGTAAGTGCACGGTGATTGCGCCAATGCGGCACCGGCAACCTCCATATTTAAAAACCTGTGTAAAGCGTTAACAACAACAAGCCAAAAATAAGACGCTTCATTTAAAGTAAACATGTTTTCATTTACACATAATTTATTTCCAAAACATTAACACCTACATAAAAAAAACAGTGCTCCTCCGCCCCGACCTCACCGCAGACCCGGACTCGATCTGCGCCGTCTTCCCCCTCCGGGCGACGGAGGTGGACAGAGTGCGCCCCAACCGAGTTGCATCGCTCTGGGCGGTGATCGGGCCACATACACTCGGCGCCAATGAAAAAAATAATAAATCCCAATTAAATGGTGTTTTTATGGCCTTGTACATCTAATATGAGTGAAGATTCAGCAACTGGATTGTTTTTTGCTTGTCTCAAATTTGTTCAGAAACAAGATTTTGGTGGACTGATAAGCTGAAATACCGTAGTTCTCAGTTCCAGTTCCTAGTTCCCCTCGGGGAGTCCTCAGAACTGTTAGGTGCGAAAACGCCTATAGATACCCAGTAACAGTCTTACTTTTTAAGGTAATGGGAGCAAATGGCAACCATCAAATTTAGGTTTCTATTTACCAAGAGAGTTCACTTTGCCAAATAAAACCTGGGCGGTGGTCTTAATTTAATTTGAATGCTACTGGACAGGTGAAAATTCTCATTGACTATCTGTGTTGTCCTAGGAAGGATCCCTTTTCCTTCACTATATGTCTGCTGTTGAGTCAGAGATGCATTCTTCATTCTCACATTTCATTATTGTCATCTTGTGAATCACTTTGTACACTTGTTTTGGTGATTTTGGTGGTTTTGGTTTATTTTTTCTTTAATGGACATTTGATTCTTGATTTTGTGTCATCTCCCAAAAAGTTCTCTTGTCTTTGTGTCAATGCGGAAACTGATTCAGCCTAACATACTTTAGTTTTAATTTGCGTTATAATGCTCTATTTAACACTTACGCACATTCCTATTTAATTGGAAAATAACTCAAAGGTGATTTCAAATGATGCTTGACATGTATTTGACAATGTCAAGTGACACTCCAAATGTATTTATGAGGCTTAATTAGTATCTTATCCTTAAGCCGCCTTTACACTGAATCCAACAACTGATCCGACTGTCTAACTCTCCCCATTATTCATTAATTTTAATAATTAATGAATATAAAAAGATATATATTGATAGTGAATATTTCGACTCCCAATGTTAACATTGATGACGTCATTATTTCATATACGTAATGCCTACGTAACTTAGTTTTAGCCAAAGACTCAATTCAGCAACAGTGACACACATCTGAAATTTGTCGCAAGAGTTGAACGTTTTCAACGTATCCGGACCCTCAAAGATACAGACATCATTGCAGTGACAAAGCTTATCTTGTGCATTCCCCGACTCTCCGTGGAAATGAATGAGACTTCTGGTGACTTGTTGGATTCAGTGTAACGGCCGCTTTACCCTCGAGGTGGATCCAGTGATTGTTAAAATTTGAACTGTTGCTGTCTCCTGCAGTTGGGGAAGACCCTGCCAAGTCACTCACAGAGACTCCCCCCGACTTTAACCAAGCCTCCCCACCCTCCAGAGTGCCCCCTCCAGCCTCTCTGTCCAGCGACAACAAGTTCCACTCGCTGCCCTTCAGCCTAAACCGCAAGACCGGGCCAAATGGCAGCATGAGCCATGGGCCCATCTCGCTTTCCGTCCAATCAGTGATGGGGGAGCAACCTGAGCCGCCACCACCAGCGACCCCTCCATCACCAAGGCCCCCTACACCCCCTCGTGGGCAGCCAGGTCTGGAGGTGGGCTCTCTGGTGGAGGTGAAAGAAAACCCCCCTCTGTGTGGAGTGATCCGTTGGGTGGGCCTCCCACCCGGCCTTCTGGAGCCTCTAGCTGGGCTGGAGCTGGTGAGTCCAGGGCCTTGAATATGATTCAGGACACATTGAGGACATTTTGAAGTCAAATATTGATACAGATCTCATGTTTGACATCAGTCTATCAGCACATTTTTGGCTCATCTTGTACCAACATGAAATGCTCCCAGACTTTTCGAGGAGATGTTTGATCATGTTAAATAAGTAAATAGTCTAAACTTCTACAAGTGGACCTGTAGCGTCACTCAGACAATTGTGTTCTGGCTTAATTATATTTCCACGTTTGCAAAACCATTGCACAAAGATAAAAAGGTGGAAGTTTGGCGTTGGTGTTACAACACATTTTAGAATTGTCCAAAGACTGACAGGCCTTGCATAAGCAATGTGGGGGAAAAAAAACAGGACCAAAGAAATCTCTGTTGACCAACAATTTACTGACCACACATTCGACCAGTCGATTAATTAAGTATCAAGTAAGGATTGTTTCTTTTTGAATGATAATCCTGCATTACCTTATAGCTTATACCTTATAGTGTAAAGTTTAAACACCTGAATAATCTAGGAGTAATATTTGAGTGGTGGGAGTTTTTTTGAATGTATTGGGTTTTCTCGTGTGTATTTTCATTTACATGTAATCTGCTGCAGAGCGCACAAACTGTCAATGCATCTTGACCCCCATCTCTTAGGAAGAAGAGTGTGTCGGGTGCACCGACGGTACCTTCAAGGGGATGCGCTACTTCACCTGCCCGCCCAAGAAAGCCCTGTTTGTCAAGCTGAAGTGCTGCCGGCCAGACTCACGCTTTCCATCCCTGCACCATTCCTCCAACCCCATAGAGCGCTGCAACTCCATCGGTGAGGCTCTCGTTGGGAGAGGAGGAATGAAAAGGATCCGTTTGAAGGACACTTCCAGTCAATTTCACTCTCTGTTTTCCCCCTTAATTTTTAGTTTTAAATAGTTATTCAAGATAGTTATTTTATTATTATTATTAGTAGTAGTAGCATAAGCTGGTCTGGAAGAAGTCTGAAGTATGAATTGAATTTAGCTGTAAGGCCTTCTAAAAATCTAAAATGAGGTAGAGGTATCAAATAGTTTGGTTCTGAAAAAAAACATTTGCAAACATGTATTAATTTAGAAAAGGGACATTGATGTTGTCTACGTCACCATGAACATCAAAAAATATACTAAATTGTGTTAGATTAAACTACTGCAGAATTGCAATTAAGTGGTTTGAAATTTAGTGGAATGAAAAGGGAGTTTGAAAGTTAAATAGAGTTAAGACTTAAATAGGGTTTGCTGTAAATAGTTATGTGATGTTGTCTCCATAAAGGGCTCTTTTCTTCCCTGTGCAGCATTTGGTGGTTACCTGAGTGAGGTGGTGCATGAGAATACGCCTCCCCGCACAGAGAACGATGGCCTGGACGTCATGGTGGGAAAGAAGAAAGGCATTCAGGGCCACTACAACTCCTGCTACCTAGATTCCACCCTCTTCTGGTGGGTACTCTTAAGTTTAACGTCAGAGAGAAAGTCGCAATTC
>OMKR01110792.1:0-19955 GCA_900302355.1 Cyttopsis rosea | reverse complement strand
TATATATAATAACTTGTAATAACTTAGACCGCGTCCGTTGTAATAATTTAGTAATAGCGTCGTAATGATGTAGACCGATCCATCCATTGTTCAGTGTTCGTACGGTCATGAAAAACCTTGAAAAGTCGTGGAATTTGAAAATTGCTATTTCCAGACCTGGGAAAGTACTGGAAAAACATAAAATCCTCAAAGTTTTGGAAAAGTCATGGAAATTAGTTTCATTTAGTTTTAATTTAATTAAATTATAGTTTTCATGTCGTTCATTTACACTAAGTTAAAAAATAATCTGCTTTCAAAAGAAATTTCGTAACGTTCAAAAATAGCGATTGTAGAGGCGCTGCTGCCGTGATTTTGGTTGCGCGCATATTACCGGTATTATGGGCGCGCTGCTGTTGACGTAGATTGTGTGGATTCTTTGGGAGTGACGTCGAAGAGGGTGTGTTGTTACGTTCTAACGCGGTAAATGAGCGCAGGCTGTTCTTTAGAGTTCTTGTCATTCATAAGAGTTCTAAAGCCCGAACACCTCGGATGCTACATTGGTAGCAGCGGTATTTGGAGCGAAGAGAATTATTACAAAAGAGGAGCCGATAAGCGGTGTGTGTGATTTGTGTGGGTTTCTAGAGGTGCTGGGGTGAGGCCTCGGGTCGTCCGGTTGTGCAGGGGAGCGTCGCATGCATATTATTGCGACAATAAGCATCTTATTTTTGTGAATTATTTGCAAATTATATATTCCGAACTCTAAGTAATTATAAAAGCTACTATTCGAAGTCCACTTTGACAGTATACACCCGGACTTCACAAAAAGTCATGGAAAGCTATTGGTCAAAATGTGTATGAACCCTAATTGTTAGGGTTAGATACGTCCCCGCCCTCCCATTCAAACCGATTTCAACCGATTTTATATGGGGCGAGTTTTGGAGGCATTTTCGTAAACAACCGAGACGAACTGGACGGTATATTTTCTCTAAAAGAAGAACAAACAACTGCACTTATAGCTTTTGTTGATAAGAAAGATGTGTTTGCCGTACTTCCCACAGGATCTATCCAATTGTGTCCAGAGACATTTTGGTCTGCGCCCGTTGATAACGCCCCTTGGAAATCGAAAATGAACTGAGAGGTTCCAGACTAATACGCATTTGCAAATTGGTCTGGCGATGTCAGGCTAGAATATTTCATCTATATTTTTACTTTTTCTTATGCAAATGATCTGTACAACAATGTGTCAACCCTAACCCAGACAAATCTATATTATACAATATTTTATATTTATCCGATATTAATTTAGCTGGCACTTTCAACGTATCACCGTTATGTATATGTTCCTCTGATATGCTGTTTCCATTGTTTAGTGGCGGAGTCCGCCTTTCCCGGCAAGAAGTGGCAAGCAGCCACAGTGAATCTGATAAAACAGTGTAGCTAGTTGTGGTCAGTAAACTGGTGATATGGATGAGCATTCACAAAGAAGAACAGCACCCTGCGGTGAAAAAATATCCCCACCAAAAAAATCACAAAAATCAATCGATCAGAAGTTTGGAGAAAAGAAAGTGAGCGTCCAGGACGAGGGTAAACCCAGATGATGAAACAGATAAAAGAGATTAGCCGTGTGTAGAAATGAGTGGCATCTAGTGGTGAGGTTGCAGATTGCAACCAACTGAATACCCAGTGTTTGGTTTGTCCGCTCTGGGCTACTGTAGAAACATGGCGGTGCAACATGGCGGCCTCCGTGGAAGGGGACCCACTCCCCATGTACATACTGTATGTACATGGGGAGTGGGTCCATGTACAAATGGCTCATTTTAAATTAACGAAAACACAACGATTCTTATTTTCATGGGATTATACACTAATTAAAACATACTTATGAATATTATATTCCATTTCTGCCAAGTCCGTTCCGCTATATGCTACAAAATTCTACACACTGCACCTTTAATTGCTCCTACAATAACCTGGCATTGGACTAACATCAAACCCAAAAGGGAAATCTTCATAAGCGGTTGGGTGTTACCTCATTACTGTACAGGTCTAATCACATTCTCTGCCGCTAATTTCAAAGAATGCGGAGGAACGTTCGGCAACTGCAGTACAGTTCTCTGTTGTGGGCCAAGACAGTACAGTCCTAGTTGACTGCCTGCAGAGCCGTCTGTGCATGTGGAGATTGTGGAGAATGGAAAATGTGTCGGCCTGTTCAACTGCCCTCACCTGGTGGAAGACCTCGTCTTCCTTTATTTATTGCAGTAGCTTGCCAGTGCCAGCTAGCGGACTCCATACAGATAGGGTTAGGGTGATATGCTAGGGTGATATATGTGATAGCTATACGTCCTAAATTGCAATATTTATCATAGCTTAGCCTCCAATGTCTTACTACTGAGAGCTTATAGCAATAATGCACATTTCTTATACCTAATATATATATATATATACACCTATATTCACAAAATATAGTGTCACACGCAAAGTAAAATATATAGATCCCTTTCATGAATTCTAGATTCGGCCAACAGAACTAAATATTCCACTTTTTGTCCTTTGGGAAAATAGAGCGTGGCAAAGAAATCCAATTGTCATGGAAACACATGTAAAAATCCAGTATATGGGGAATTCCCCACATAAACCTCCACCCACCACCCCCGTAGCTGCGGCAACTCGGGGGTTCATCATCATGCGATGTCTTTGTGACATGAAAGCTGAGCATTCAGAGGAGCTGCCGTCAGGTTACACCAAGGCGCGCACATGGACACACACACACACACTCTCTCTCACTCACACACTGACTGCCCTTCCACATCATCTCCGTTCACGGAGCAGGACAGATACAGAAAAAAAATATGTTTAATATAATTTAAATTTAAACATAAAATCCTAGGCTATGTAACTGACCATGAAGCTCCCCTAAATACTGGTATGTCTATGTACTGTACGTATACCACTTACTGCTGTTAAACCAGGGTTAGACAGAACATACAAATACACATACTACCCTGTTATAAGTGCACATACATATACCCCCTATGTGTCATGACATTACGTCATTTAGCAGATGCTTTTGTTCAAAGTGACTTACAATCAGAATATTTCATTAAAGTATCAAACTACTTTATATCACAGTCACGACTAAACCTCTAGGAATAAGTGTACAGTGTCTCTATGCCTGCTGGCAGTATCTGACTTTTCTCAGATGTCCCAGAAGCCAATACCGTTATTTCCCTACGGTTAGACCTTCAGCAAGTGTCATTGTATTTTGGCATGTTCTGACACCAGATCAGTGAACAGATCAGTAATACTTTTGTTCTGTTTTTATTTATATTTTTTAATTTTTAATCTCTTTGTACCATCATTGTGCTTGGCGACCATCATTACTAACATGTAATGTCTATCATTCAAAAACTCTAAAATATGTTGCAAATGAACTGTGGATAGATTAATGTATGTCCACTAAGGGCGTTATTACCAAATTCCCATTCTATGTGAATCTAGTATGTGAATTTACTTGAATTGCGGAAAACGAAGAGAAGACTTTCTGCTCCGAACATTTCAATGATTTTCAACCCGGTTTGCGGAGGCTCCAGCTGCGCGGCACTTTGCTCCCGTTGACGGATGTCACCTTTGAACTGAGCCTGGAGGAATGTTTCGGACAGATGGCAACCAGAAGATATGTTAATCAGCAAGCACATGACAAGAAGGTCTCAAGACCAGGATTATCTGACATTGTTTTGAGAAACCGGACTTTGCGTGTGGAGGTGTGTGTTCACAAGTGACCAAAAACCAGAACAATTTCCAAATTCCATTGATTTATTACCCATGATGATCGAAAGGTTATCTGTATGAAGAGGTTACTGCTGCCTGTATCGAGACCTACTGTGGCGGTTGCGGGGTGATTTTGTAGAATAGAGCAGCGTAGATTTGGGCATAGAAGCGGTGGGTGGATGAAGACTGAGCTGCTACCACTCATCTGCACTGAATGAGACTGAAGTGGGTAGTGGGCAACCGTGGCAGAGGCTCCCCAAAGATTAACCATTTTTGTCCGTCGCACAGTGGCACTAGAGCAGTGAACCAGATTGCAGAGCGAGTAAATCCAGACAAGGGCGTCAAATGGAAATGGGTAAATAGGCATGGCTGAGCTTCTTTAACATTTGGGCACAACGGTGTTGAATATGGTATATATTCTACTCGTCCATTGTGCCGGCCACTCTGCGTAATGATGCGGCAGTAAAGGTATGGTCACCATTGGTTTTTGGGTTTACAATATGTTCCAGTCTCCATTGAGCTCAGATTGATGACAGAAAAAAAAAAGAAATGGCCCGAATGACTTTCTTTTTCTTTGTGCAAATCCTGGCATATGCATGTTTTTATTTCATCAGTAGACAGTAGGACTTCACGGTTCCTACAAAGAGAACATATGGCAGCTGGCACAGAAGCAAATGGAAGGTGGTTTGTGCCAGTGGGCTCGACCTAATAGATATGGAAGAATACATTTTACACTACATTAGACGCTTTATTTAAATGATTATGAATGAATAATGCGTCGTGAGTAATGTGTTCATTACACTACATGTCAGTATCCAGTTTTAATTTTGATATTACAAACTGGATATATTTATATTTGCATATAAATAGTATATGCAAAGCTGCTTTCATGCTTTAATTCAACCAACGCTATCAACCTCAGATGGAAAGACCCTTGTTCATGCTTTTGTACATACAGGCTGTTGTCTGTTATGTTATTACACACATAACAATGCCATTAAACACACAGTATATAAAGTGATTTGAAAGTGACTTATTTTGGGCCAATGGGCCAGGGGCCTTCCAAATGGGGTCCCCTTGGCTGTGCCCTAGTTAGCCTATGCATTAAAGTGGACCAGGCTACACATGTAACACACATTTATTAGGCTCTTGTTGGTTATACCATTATCTACAACACTGGTTTACCTAGGAAGGCTTTGTTGGATCTCACCATTATGTCTCTTTATCTGCATAATAACTTGTTGTATGGAGTCTAGGTTATGTGCATGTGTCCTCTGCCGCAGATTTCCAGTATGAATGCACCTTTTTCCAGCACCCTGGTTATTAAACTGCTGCTGCTACTATTACGTGTTTGCCACCTGTCCAAAAAATGTGCTGGCTTCCTACAGACCTGCCAGACCTGCCTGCGCGTATATCCTGGCAATTATTAGTATGACAAGAACTGTGAGAGAGGCTGGCAGAGACCGCACCATATTTTTATGAGAGATGCCTTATTGACTGACCTCAATGACCTTTAATGTGGATTGTGCTCTTTCTGTTTATGCTAGACTCGCTATGGACAATTAGATTAGTTATATTTTACTGTCTATATTGTCATATTCATACCAGCTTACATTGCTCCCTTGGATATCCAGGAATGGAAATTGCTTTCCTCTTAAAAAGTGCATAGTAATATCTCACTTTCAAATTGAATAGTTGAAATAAAGATTTTTACAATTAACATTTTTTTAAAGGTACTATGTCATTTTCAGAAAATCCTTGGTTTTAATGACACCGGTGGCCGTTAAGTGAACTGCAGTCAGCATCCTGCTCGTGCTCACGCGCAACATACCAGAAACTCAGATCAAACTAGGCAGTGCTGATCAAATATGAATCAAGATTCTGTTACTGCATTGCCTATTTCCCGCCTCAAATGTAATGTAATGTGTAATAATGTAATATGAGAAAGTTTGTGACCAGACGCCATGTTTTCCTGCTTGAAAACGTACGAGCCAGAACCAAGCACCGCCCAACTTGCATGTGTCGACGTCACGCGTTCACATTGCTCTGATCGGTTGCAGGTCTATCCATCGCGTCCAGAGCAGAAAGGTCACTAAAGGTCACTTCCTGTGGAGTTTTGCGCAAAAACTGTCCCGAATCCTTCACATAGAAATCAGTCCACGGGCTGTTACAGGCGACCGAGAAAGTCAGGGAAGGTCTCATTCTTTAAGTTACATTACAATCCATTCACACATTGGCAAGACGAAGAGATTAATACATGTAATTAAACTACATATAGTCCCTTTAAATGTGTATGATCGTCTATAAACTTGACTTAACCTCTTCCATTTTTACATTTAAATTGACTTTTTGTGTGATATTGTTACGCATGAAGAGAGACGGATGTATTCACAAAAGTATTTACATTTCCAACCTCCAATACTTCACTGTGTGCATACTAATAGTCTGTTTGAAAATTTATACTGTGTAAATAACAAAATGTGTGTAATGACAGCAAATGCTGCCAACAGGGCCCCATGGCCCTTTAAGCTCCTTGGAATGTGCGCCTATCTGCTCCCCCTGCACCGCCTTGTTGACTTTGCTACAACTTCCCGACGACTCAGCACTTTTGAGCCACTATAAATCCGAGCCGCCAGACGCCCGATCCCTCCTCTGCGGTCCGTGTGGAGAACACCAGTCCGACCGACCCAAACCCTCCGTCCACCATGAGCACCGCACAGCCCATCTTCAAGGAGGGAGAGGACTGCAAGGCCGGCTGGCATGACGCCAGCGCCGGCTACAACGCGGCGGACACGCACCTGGAGATCTTGGGCAAGCCCGTGATGGAGCGCTGGGAGACCCCGTACATGCACTCCCTGGCGACCGTGGCGTCGTCGAAAGGTACCCGTGGCGGGGACGCGAACCCCCAAAAACCAGGCAACTGAACTTCGGTGCATGAACGAGGGAACCATTTTGAACGAGTCATTCTCGAACTCCAATTGCAATTCAAAATAAGAAAATAAGTCACACTCTTTTAACTGTAGGTGTCGTGTCTATGTTTTGTTATGTTATGTTATTAATATTATTGTAAAATAATGATAATAATAACCTTTGTTTGTGCAAAACAGGCAATCAAATAGCAACATGCACTTATAAAGTGCAATAATAAAATTAAAAACTTTATTTTAGGGTTAGATTATCTTTGTTTTGTATATTTCCTGTCAAGCACTTTGTCGATGTTCTAGGCGGGTGCTATATAAACAAACTTAGACCTGAAATGTACATAGCAATAAAAATAAAAAAAACGCCCGATATCATTCACACGATCATTTCAAACTGAATGTGGATGAATCATGTGAAACGAATAATTTGCACGCCCTGCCCAGCTCTGTCACCTAAAAAAGGTGCATAACGATGCTCAATCCGAGAAAAAGAAGAAAAGAACCTCGAAGCCGAAAAACCCTTATACATTCAAATGTACTGACTCGAAACGAACGATTCGCCCGAAACGAGTGGATCTGCCCACGACTACGACCTCTTATCGGAACACGTGTCGAGCTGCTGCTGCGCGTCCTGCAGAGCGCCAGCAGCAGGTGTTACTTTGCCCGTGGAAAGCTGCCAGAACCGCTCGACCGGGGGGGTGCGGCTTTATTTATGACACTGTGGGGACACGCACGATGCCCCAGTTAGGCAACAGCTTTTGGGGAAGAAGCTAGTGTATGAAATGATTGTAATGCTAAATGCATGGGAGAATTGAAAGAAATATCATGCACCTTCCTGGGAATAGCTCCTCCTCCTCCTCCTACTACTACTACTACGAATAACATTTGGTTTATAAGCACCTTCCAAGGAACCCATTGACACAACAAAAATAGTTAAAAGCAGAGCCCCATCTATTTATAAAGCTTCTCTGAAAGTCTACTCGATCGGCCCCAATGGCCTTTTTTATCCGTCACCTGCTGCAACCAACTGTCCCCGCTCACATTCCAGGGATTTTTGATCCAGCATGGAGAGGGACTCTGGTTTACAAGCTAGATACCCCCCCTCATGCAAAACGATTGCCGTGGAAATTCGAATATGTTGAAACTATCAACTGCAACAAAAAAAACAACCAAAAAACAATTCTAGAACCCACCAGGATAGGAGCAGAAAACAGATTCTTCTGTATCGAGCTCAGGAGAAGGCGTCTGACGCACCCCGGGGGAGCACGCCAGAGGGGTTGTAACATTTCTTTGTCTTACGGTCCGTTACTGTAGAGGATTCAACAACACATCCTGCGATCTAGGACCGTGATCGGAGAGCGGATTGTTAACCGGGGGACCAAACACACCAGAGACATCGCCTTATCTGAGGACAGTGAATGATTGGTCAGATGGTTCCTTGGACTGAAAAGACAACGCCCAGAAGTTGTCGTAAAGCAAACCCCGATAACGCCTCATGACGACACTTCCGGTGACCTCTGGTCGCACTCTGAGCTCTTTGACCATCCGGTACAATTGCATACAATAGTGGTTTCTAGACATGTTTCTGTGTGTTGCTGCGTTTCACAGGCGGTCGGGTTCTGGAAATTGGATTTGGCATGGCCATCGCCGCCACCAAAGTGGAATCATTCCCCATTGAGGAGCACTGGATCATTGAGTGCAACGACGGGGTGTTCGCCAGGCTCCAGGAGTGGGCCAAATCTCAGCCACATAAGGTGAGGGCGCTCTCCTGTCCCGGCGACATGCGCTGGAATTTGAAAGCCGCCGACTAGATTGTAACAAAGCGTTTTTCCTGCAGATTGTGCCTCTGAAGGGCCTATGGGAGGAGGTCGTGCCCACCCTGCCGGACAACCACTTCGATGGTGAGGCGTGAGAGAATTCTGTTGACCGGTCAGCCAGTCTTTATATTTTGGGAGGGTGACGTCCAATGTCATCAATAGAATAAAGTAAAGCAAAGCAAAGAATTTAGAGGAAAAAGTAAATTTCATTAATCAATTAAAGGTGCAGTGTGTAGAATTTAGCGGCATCTAGCAGTGAGGTTGCAGATTGCAACCAACTTAATTCCCCTCCATGTAGGAGAATCTACGGTGGCCGTCAAACTCGCAATTAATGTGAAAGTCCCTCTCTAGAGCCAGTTTTTGGTTTGTCCTTTCTGGGCTACTGTAGAAACATGGCGGCGTCCATGGAAGGGGCTCCAGCCCCCATGTACAGATAAATGGCTCATTCTAATGTAACGAAAACACAACTATTCTTATTTTCGTGGGATTATACACTAATTAAAACATACTTATGAAAATTATATTCCAAGTCTGTTCCGCAAAATGCCACTAAATTCTACACACTGCATCTTTAAAAGTGTGGAAAATAGTAGATTCATATTTTACTTGTTCCACCCCCCAACATCTTGGACACCTGTATTCTTGTGGCCTATTCTGTATTAAAATCACAACATAGTAAGCGAAAGGCATGTCCAATATTAACAAAAATCCAACATAAGTACAGTATATGTTGTTATAATCCATACAGTTCCACGTCTATGTGATCAAAGAACCAGCAATCTAGTGTATTGACTTTGACATTGGTTTTCTTCTATTTATCAAACCAGTATTTTATTTGATTAAATGGCTTCCATTTGTCAACTCTTTGTACCGGCTGATATTGTAGCTTTCCTCCACCAGGTATCCTGTATGACACGTACCCTCTGTCAGAGGAAACCTGGCACACTCACCAGTTCGACTTCATCAAGGTAAGAGTTCCGCTTCAATGTTACACAGCCGACCTCAGGGAGCTGTTAGTGTCAATTGGAAACCCCGAATGTTTTAATAGATTGCTAAAACACACACTTGTGTCTCTAGAGAAGAAATGTAATTGGTGAGCTGGAGTTTCTTATAATGACTAAGCTGCCACGTTAGCTGAAAATGTCAGGCCTGGAAAATGAATGCAAAAATAATTCTCCTTGGGGAGCGTCGTTGGCCCATCTTTACAGCCCGCTGGGTACCATTGATACTGCCACACGTGACGCAAGACGCCACGCTGGGATGGATTCAGTGCAGACAGGCTGTCCTCCAGGCCGCCACGTTAGGACAGACTTTCAGGGTTGATTGGTTGGTGTTGTCCATGTCCGTGTCTCTGCAGGGCCACGCCCACAGGCTGCTCAAATCTGGCGGCGTCCTCACATACTGCAACCTGACCTCTTGGGGAGAGCTGCTCAAAGCCAAATACGACAACATCGAGAAGATGTTCGAGGTATGGATGCTCTTGAATCCGCATTTTGATAACACGACTTGTGATCGGTACTTGTACAATAATAATAATAATAATAAACGGTGCATATGAATGTGACTTGATTGCTTAGGCGCGCTTTCTTGATTTTTCAGGAGACACAGATGCCTCAACTGGTCCAAGCCGGGTTCAAGAAGGAGAAGATTAGCACCACAACCATGGACATTGTACCTCCAAGTGAATGCAAATACTATTCCTTCCAAAAGATGATCACTCCCACTATTGTTAAAGAGTAAAGTCCTAACACACTGTGACTGACTGCTTTGGCTCAGGTTGTTCTTTAAGCATGCAGTTCTTCACCCACAAACTCCATAAACATCCCTACTCAATGTATAACCACTTGTAAGGAATCCAAGCATGGCAGCTCACAGGAATACATCAGGGCAGCATTTAACATTAGCCACGTTGCAGGAAATAAAAACATGCCCTTGACAATGGTTAACCACATTTTATCAAGTCAATCTAGAGATTCACACAAAATGTCTTTAAATGATTGAGGACTAACTTAAATATTTCCATTGCAATCAAAAGTTGTAAAATAAAAGATGCAATATAAAATGTCTCACAGGGGGAACCACAGAATACAATTAACAAAGTGCAACCATTATGGTGTTTAGCAGAAGTGTACAACACTGGGAAATAAATGTCCAATTTAATTTAAAGTTGGTCTTTGAGAAACTTTCACATGTAAGAGTACGTAGATGTTCAGTCTTTCAGCTTGAGACTATTTTGATGGAACACAGCTGCTGTGTTCACATATTGGTGGTCGACGGCATAAACCTTATGCGTTTTTTTTTTTCTTATGGGAGACTTCAGATATCACATGATATAAAACATGAGTCTACAATTAGTGATGCATACAAAACAAGTCAAAATCACTTGATGCATTTGCACATACAAGTAATTATGAACAGCAACTCGAAGCTAGTATGGATTGGCTATAAAGTTTGTAATGAGAAGGTTAACACATGTTGTGGGAGATTGGCTTTTATCTGCTGGTGGGGACTTTCTAGTTATACATTGCTTAGTCCTTCTTGTTTTATCTAGCATGTAGGTTATCTAGCATATAGGAAGGCCCTTGGGAAATTGGGGTGGATTTTAAGGTTACAGTAGGGATCCGACTTGAACCAATTACCAAAGGCTCAGGGGGTTTAATCACTGAGCCTGCAGGGTTGACTATGTGTGGTTCGCTGGGGCCCTCTAGTGGTCTACAGTTAAATCACAACCTGATAAAGAATACGCTGAATATAGGCATCAACATGATCAATAACATATTGCTATCCTATGAGTGAATGTATGATGGAAAGGTTTGAAAACAACATTGTAAATGGCCATGGAATTGAATGACAATAAAATACCAGTATCCATGGAGCTTTGGAAAAGACAAAAAAAATGCAATTATAACCAGGGTAAATGACAAGACTGACTTTATTAAAGTTAATTAGCAATTCTCTACATGGAGGAGGAGCTGGAGCTCCAGGAAACGGCGCCAACCAGCTCAGCAGACCACCCAGAAAGACAACATGTACACACAGCCACACAGCCCAGCACTTTCACTTCCGATACCAGATACGCATCTTCTTCTCACGCTTGATTTTCTTCTGTAACTGTAGAGTCCCGTAGAGGAGGGCCTCCGCCGTTGGGGGGCAGCCTGAATTTGGAGGTGGAGACATAAACAGCAGCTATCAAACAACAGGGGTTATGAATATGTCTCTGTGTTCTACAATAATACATTTAAAATGTCTAAAAACAGAATGGAACCCAATACCACCGATTTACAAATTCTCTACAAATCAATCAAACAGCAGCTAGAACCCAAACCCAGAGGATGCTGGCTCAGCAACAATGAATCACCTCAATATCACAGTTAATAATTCGCTGAATTATTAAATTGTGGCAAATACAGAATTTAACCCTTTGTTCATGGCTTTGTGTTGCCACCCTGGCAATAAACAAATTAAATTACTTTTAGGATTTCCAGGAGTTGAACTGAGTGATGTGGGGGTATACCTGGGACGTAGATGTCCACTGGTACAATCCGGTCGCAGCCTCTGACAACAGCATAGGAGTAGTGGTAGTAGCCACCTCCGTTGGCGCAGCTGCACCAAACAAATTACATGTTATCTTTCATGAAATGGTCACTTACAAATAGAATAAAGAATTGAAATCTATAAAGAGTTTAACTTGGAGAATAGACAAGTACATGTAAATCAAATCCTATGTTGACATAGTTCTTACACTATGCTTATCATCTTTACAGAATTTTATATTTTTAACATTACAGTAGGTACAATGTGCTTGTACATAGACATGTCAAAATTATCTGTTGATAAAATCAGATCAATAACATACAGATAATAACTATTCATTACCCAAACCAATAAAACTTATTCAAATAGAGTTATTCTCGTAATGGCTCAAAATGGCTACTCAAATCTCAATTACCTTCCCATGGAAATGACGTATCTTGGCTCTGGCATCTGGTCGTACACCTACAAGGAAACAACAATAATTCCACCATGTTACCGAACTAATTATTTGGAACTAATCCTTTTCCTCTGCTGAAGCACATTTCACGTCAGTCAGCCAATCCCCTGATAATCCATTCAGCAGTTACTCTGCTCAAATGTCTTCATTGCAACCACTCTTGGATGATTGATGATGAAGTCTACATGATAAGTAATAATTTTAAGATTAACTCATAGATAACTCATAAAAAGAGGAAAATAATTGATCAGTGTCTGTTTGTCCAACTCAACAAGTATGTGACAAAGACCCTGTCAAGTCCAGTCGCCCTTTCCTCTTACCTTTCGAAGAGCTGGGGCCATTTTGTTGGTCAGGGTTCCCGCCACAATCATGACGTCAGACTGCCTAGGGCTGGCCCGGAAGACCACACCAAACCTGTCCATGTCGTAGCGGGGAGCGGCCATGTGCATCATCTCCACAGCGCAGCACGCCAGGCCGAAGGTCATGGGCCACAGGGAGCTCTGAAGGAGAGACTCACATTACACTAAATATAGAGCCACGCTGGAGACTGAGGTAATGACCAAATCTGTTCAGCATTTTCAATACTTTTATAAAATATGGTTCATCTAAGATAATTCACTTCATTGTTAAGAGTCCAGTAAGGTCCACTGAGATTCTCTTAACATGCATTTATTTCTCTGGTATTAGTACTGGCTCCAGTATTAGAATTCTCAAGAGGATTCATTGTCCTAAGAGGCAACACAAGGCTAAAGCGGTAACATCAGCCTCATGCAACAACAGTGCTGTGTTCGATTTTTGAGTTTAGGACTTCTCAGAAATAACCAATATTCCCTTTATGAAAATACAAATGCAGTAAGATGGCTTGAAGCCAATAACGTTAACCAGGAGACTTGAGAATAACCTTGCTTGAAGTACTGAAGCTTTTTGGTTGTTTGGCTAAATCCCAGGTCAATATTCCAAGTATTCTGTTCAATTACATAACAAGGATGTGAATATAACATATAGACATAAAACCATGTTCCCAATAAGGTTGGACAATGGAGAATGTTGTCAGGTGGTTTGATGGTAGACTTATCATCATAGTTTATGATGTTTATGACATATCAGCTGAGTTTTCTATTTAATAGTTAGATTTCACTGCCACCTGAATTAAAATGTGCTTAAGATGTGTTGACAGTGCTGTGGTATATTACGTAGACAATGAAACTCCAAATTTTGGTTGAATGTAGCTTTTCTTGCTTGCAAACTATAATTGTAGGGCTTCATTACACTGTCGACATTTGAATTGAGCCATACCATACAGACAGAAAATCAGACGTTAAGGGCAATAGTAGACCAATGATATAACTGGATAAAATAGGGTTGTTTAAAGGTGCAGTATGTAGAATTTAGTGGCATTTAGCAGAACGGACTTGGCAGAAATGGAATATAATAGATAAAATATATAAAAGTACACATGAATGTATAATCCCATGAAAATAAGAATCGCTGTGTTTTCGTTACCTTACCGTAGATTCCCCTCTAATTGAGGGGAATTCAATTGGTTGTAATCTGCAACCTCACCACTAGATGCCGCTAAATTCTACACACTTCATCTTTAAAAATCCTATGTGACAAGAGGTAACCAATTTAGAAATATGCTATATCTGCTTTCGAAAACAAGCAGAAATCTGAATTGAGGATACATCAGCCACTGCCATCGGTGAATGTCATCCGATTTGCCGATAGGACGATGGCAGTCAACAAGACGAATATCCGCCGATACCAATGTACGGCCGGTAAATCGGTGCATCCCTAATTTCTATCTATACATTAGAGCCAGATAAGACTTCTACTTCTACTCACCCTGCGAGCCCAGTTGACCAAATCATCCAGCTTGGTGATAACATACTCGCCCTTACTGGTGGCAACGCCTGCCGGCTTGGCTGCAACTACTGCTGTGCTCTTCCCTCGCACTGGAACAACACTGCACACATGTAGAAAGAACAGTGCATCACCATGGGTAGACTCTTGTCCTTACAGTTGTAGATTCAGATTACCATGACATGGGAATCTGAGGTGAACTCACCATTTATTTGCATTTGTCTCATCTTTAGTACTGTGGTGTAGATTCCTTTGATGCACAGCAAAAAATGAAATGGGCCTAAGCAGTAAAAAAACAAAACAACACAACTTAGAAATGGGGCAAGGAAACCATGACGCTGTAATATGTGAAAGCATTAGGGCACATTCATGCAACTGCAGCTATAAACCAGCCAGCAGGATTGCATTGAAACAGGATTACAATGTTCTGACCTTGTTGACAAACAGCCAAACGTGGCAAGACGAGGGACTGTGACAGAGAAGGAAATGATAACCATGAGAAAGAAACCTCAAGTCATTTGGCATAACAAGAGTAATACAATTATTAATAAAGTCATACAATAGCACAAACAAATTGATTATTTGGGGGAAGGAGGTGCTTGCCAAAGAAAAGACATACATTTAAAAAATCCCATGAGAGAGAGAGAGAGAAACTGCAGAGGCAACTGCAACAACTGGATTTATGTACTTGGATTCATGTTTATGGATTTAAATCCAGTTGATTTATGAAAAAATTTACTTCATTGTGTAGAAATGATACAACACAGTACTTTATTTTCTCATAAATACAGATGATGCAGTCAACTGGGGACTGCCTCTTTAATTTTATTTGAGAATAATGAGCCGTTTTCCATGGTTGCAAGATTTTCTGCAGCAGTTTTTCTCCCAACAACACTTCCAAGACGTCTTTTAACTCAAAAATTCGCCGACCGACATTCACAGTCAACGCGAGCGTTCCTCCCAATATGGCGGCTCGCTCCAACAACGTATCCTCAGCTTCACGTTCTCTATATGCAATAAACCTCAAATATAACGAGAAAAAATTAACATTTGGCAATACGCAATAAAACTAAAAATCAACGACAAACGCCTATATCAACAATTCACACCGTCAAAAACTAGGTAAATGCAACGCGCAGAAAGTGCCGCACAGCGTGTTGTGTATGTTTACATGACAGCCATTAGCACACAGCTAACCCGCTAGCACGCCTGCACAGACGCCGCAAGGTCAGCCTACGCACTGACTCAAAGTTAACGCCTGGTCACCGATAAAAGCCAGTGACTGCCACGTCCGGTTCCGTATGAAACGCTGCAAGGCGGCCCGAGGCGAAGCGCCGGGACGAAGGCGAAACGCGGCCATGTTCTAACGAACGGCTCTGGGCTTTTTAATGAAAAACATCACCTACCGACCGACGCCGCCATCTTTGATACCACAGTTTGGTCACGTGCTCGTGGACGCGGGTTCCGATAAGTAGCGCCGGTCGGCCAAAGGGGGCGCTGTGTACCGCCCTTATCAGCCTTTATTATTTTAGCCACGCTGCTCCACCCGTGACCTATATCAGGCCTATATACTTAAAATGTCATCCTCAGTCCTTTAAAAATACACATTCTCTTTAACCACGTGCAGCTGCCTGTCACCAGTGGTGGAAAGTAACGAAGTACAAGTACTTTGTGACTATCCTAAAGTGCATTTTAAAGTATCTGTCCTTTAATTAAAGTGGAGATGGAATTGTGACACAGACACCTGTGTTTAGCTTTTTGTTGTTGTTATTATGAAGACGTACCACAATAAAAATTAAGAAAAAAAACAACAAAAAAAACCCCAATGTAAACGTGAACTATTGTTAAGAAAATATCAGTTTTGACGACTTCAGACTTATACTCCACTACATTTCAAAGCAAATATTTATATCTTTTACTCTCCTGCATTTCTAACACTGCCACATGACTTTGCTTTATTTTATTTCTAATCTGGATTTATGTAGATCATTTATATTTCTATATATCAAAACCAAACAAGAAAGAAATAATATTAATAATATTATTATAAAAAGAAAGAAATAATAATAATCGGTGGCTGGATTGATCAAACTGCTGATTCAATACGTTTATATCCTTGTAAATTACGATGGCTATTACGAAGGATATATGAAGTGTAAAATAAATATGGATTATAATTGTCGTGGGTCATGTCATTTTGCATTTCAAGATCGGTTTATTTTCTATGAACGGTCATGAAAGTCATACCGAAATAAAGATGTACATTCATTCAATGAAGCTTTTTTTTTTTTTAATCAACAATCAGCATTTTATAGCATTTAGTCACACACGGTCTTTCAATCAATAGTCCAACTTTCTTTCATCAACTGCATGGTTGGCTGCTGTGCTTTAACATGCCTTGCTTTTAATGGTCCAGCAGTGGTCGAACTAAAAAAATTAAAATTAAAAAAAAGATTTGATGGAAAAATAATTGTGTCAGATTTTTCCTGCATCAAAATCAACACCAAAGCTGTGCATAGTGAATTGAAACTGCCACGGGGGTCAAGGGAGCAGGAGCTGAATGTCGCAGACGCAGCCCGGTGCTGTTCGGCGACGGCGTCCACATGGCTCACAGTAAAGGATTTGTGTCGGAGGTAAACGCTCCGACAGGACTCGTCAGCGCATTAATCTGGGACGATTTGCCACAGATCAGCGTATTGTTACGGGATCTGAGGCTACGGGACTGCTCCCCGACGTAGAAGCTTGAAAAAAGAAAAAAAATGTTTCTACTAAGTCTTAATATGAGGGAACAGCCACCTGCACAAATATTAACTTGCTTACTGTAATCATATCAAATAGACAGCCACGTTCCAAAACAGCTACGGAACTCAAGAAATCTTCCAATGTCCAAGGATATTTTGCGTTGTGTTTTAGAAATGAATCCCGCGTCCAGTCGTGCTTCCCAGGCCTGATCTGGATTTAGCAACTCGACTAGATGAGCATGCCCAGCTTAAAGGATAACTGGAGGCTGACTCGGAGTCTGGGAATTAAAAACATCTCGCAGCCCGTTAATGGAGAAATAGCATAGTGACCATCAGGGCAGGAAATTAATTATTGTTCTTTTTTTTTACTCTGACATCCCTAAAAAACAACCAGCCATTTTCACTGCACTGCTTTGATAGAGAAATGTAATACCAAAAATAACCACAATAACCAAAATGTTGGCGCATTTGCCAGGGACTGCTGGTCCTTATGGTCAAGATGACTACGAGCGATCCTTATTCTCCACCTTTATTTTCACAAACATTGAGGAGAGTTAATAAAGGGCTGGTCTCCCGATGCGGATTATTTTAATCGTGTATTGACTCATCTGGCTTTTCTGGTTGTGTCGCATTCATTCCCCGTGCTGCCACAACAACAGATCCTATTTGCATATCAACACAAAAAATACATGTGGTGTCGAATGAAAAACCCTGAGCTCAATGCTCGCTTCCTTAATCCGTTTCCTTATTTGTTTTTGTATCAAAGTTTTAACTACTTTGGACAGAGGGTGTCGGCGGTGAGGAACCTGCGAGGTTCACTGAAGGAAAACAGGGAAGGCGAAAACCTGCCTGCTTCTCCTCGATGTTCATGAAACCCAAACTTTGGGCTTTTCTTACCTTTCCCCTACTGTACGTGGCTACAGGGGAGTTTTCCTGTGCCTTGCCCTCTTTTCACCCTCTTCATCCTCCACCCTCCTCAGGATCGCCAATAAGCTGTACAGCAGCATCAGTGGTGGTGTGGCGGTGGTGGTGGTGGTGGTGAAGGGGATAGCGGGGGCAATTACAGCAAAGCAACAAGAAATGGTTGCTCAGAACGCCTTCTGGTTGTCCAATAACCAAACTCCCAGAGCTAAAAAGGGAAACCTTAACTTATTCCAGCTGTGGCTGTTCAGCCAGGGCCCGGAGAAGCGGCAGCACTGTAAATTTGGAAACTGAAAGACAACTAAAAACTTTAAAAGATACCAGAGAAATGGCTTTTATTCGTCCTTCATCGTGTATATAACGTTTTGCACAATCAACATATTCTTCAGAACAAAAGTTATTTGCCAGAGGTTTTTTTTTCTTTTTTTCTTTTTTAGATTGAATTCATCGTATCCATATAAAAAATAAGAGTTCTGTGGTACTTAACAGTTCAAAACATTAAATATAGGCACTGGAATAGCTTAAAACAACAAATGTTAAAGATTAGAACTTAGTTCAAAGGCTTTTTTTTCCCACAAACAAGAGGAAAGCTCTTGCGTTTCAGATAATAAGCAGGAATCCACATAAAAAGTCCTGTCGGAGAAGAGCAAAAGTAGATGTTAAGCCGTCGCTGGCTTGGAGGTTAGAGGCAGCCTCTGTAGTTGAGCTCGACTGCAGACCACAGGAATGGCCCGTTTCTATAAAAATCTCCTCTTTTAAAAGACTAAAGAGAAGCTCTCTCCCTTTCACTTAGTGTCCAGGGTGTCTGTGTGTCGGGCAAAATCAGATTCTCCACTGGGGCTCCGTGACGTTTCCTTCGGCAAAGAAGAGGTGTTGGTCTTGTCCGCCCTGCGATCCAAAAAGCGGATGTTTCAGGCCCAGCTCGTACAAGTAGAACACATTCAGTGCCACCATGGCAACGAGAGGGAACACGGTGAGCCCCGAGCCAAAGCCTCGCCAGGAACCGCACACATGAAGGCTTATCCAGTAGATAAGTCTGAGGATAGAGGACGGACAAAAAAAATTGTATCCGGATTCATCAACATTCAACCCGAAGCGCGGCTCGCATTTCTCGGCGTGTTGGGCGCACTCACCTCCCGATGATGAATACGGCGACCACCATGGGCACCACCTTGAGCTGGTCCTGAGGGAGCTGGGAGGCCATGAGCAGGAGGTTGAGGACGTAGAGAAACAACTGCTCTAAGGACGAAGAGATGAACAACCGTTGGAGAGCCCATCTTCCGGAGATGGGCTCCAGCGGATCCAAGGAGCCCGTGCAGAACTGGCACACGGAACCCAGAAGCATCGCTGGAAGGAAAACAGAGCAGGTTGGGTTACTGCATTGTGATGCGAGCCCTCTGTCCAGTAACGAATATCATCTCACACACCTGACAGTCTTCTTTGCTTTACTTAAAATGTTGATATCTGCGCCACTTACGTGCGCGTAGAGTAGGGAGGGTCGTGATTAAACTGCACCCATCAGGAGATTGTGGTATTTTAATTTAATCACATGGGTTTGTTTTACTTTATTATTTTATTTTGTGCATTTTGGGTGTCATGATAGTCTTTCTTACCCTGTTTTTAATATATTTCATGATTTCAATTATTTAATTATTTAACTTTTTAAATGCATTTTGATTTGCTTTTATTGTCGCTATCTGACGGGCTTCTTTTAATGTGAAGCACCTTGAGTTACATGTCGTGTATGAAAGGTGCTACACAAATAAAAGTTATTATTATTATTATTATTATTATTATAAATACATGCCTGGCACAAATACAAGCATAGATGCCATCTAATTTATCTTTATGATCAATTCACCAATTGTTACATCCTTAGACAGGAAAGGTGTCTAAGCGTCCTAGTCGTCCTTGTTAGGATGTGATTAAAATGACCAAAGACAGTTAAGACCCA
>OMKR01110783.1:0-17846 GCA_900302355.1 Cyttopsis rosea | reverse complement strand
AGGATGGCACAGCCATACGTGCGGTCGCAAGACGGTTTGCTGTGTCTCCCGGCACAGTCTCAAGAGCATGGACGAGATACCGGGAGACCGACCGTTACACGAGGAGAGCTGGACAGGGCCATAGAAGGGCATCAACCCAGCAGCAGGACCGGTATCTGCTCCTTTGTGCGAGGAGGAACAGGAGGAGCACTTCCAGAGCCCTACAAAATGACCTCCAGCAGGCTACTGGTGTGCATGTTTCTGACCAAACTGTCAGAAACAGACTCCATGAGGGTGGCGTGAGGGCCCGACATCCTCTAGTCGGACCTGTGCTCTCAGCCCAGCACCGTGCAGCTCGATTGGCATTCGCCGATCCATTCGATGACCGGTTTGGCGGTGGGTCAGTGATGGTGTGGGGAGGCATATCCTTGGAGGCTCGCACAGATCTCCATGTCATAGCCAACGGTACCTTGACTGCTGTTAGGTACCGGGATGAAATCCTCAGAGCAATTGTCAGACTGGTGCAGTGGGCCCTGGGTTCCTCCTGGTGCAGGACAATGCCCGGCCTCATGTGGCCAGAGTGTGTAGGCAGTTCCTGGATGACGAAGGCATTGATGCCATTGACTGGCCCTCTTGTTCGTCTGACCTAAATCCAATTGAGCGCCTGTGGGACGTTATGTATCTGTGCATCAAATGGCGCCAAGTACCACCACAGACTGTCCAGTAGCTCACTGATGCCCTGATCCAGGTCTGGGAGGAGATCCCATAGATGTATCTGGTTTCAAATGACGCCTTTGCCACCTGCCACGCCATCCTTTAGATGCTATGGGGCAGCAGAGTACTTCAATCCTGAAGATGGCGGACGATGAATGGCACACACATACGCAGACAATCTTTATAATAATAGTATATTTATTCATTTTTATTAAATAATTTATTGTCTTTAGAATTGCTTTTAATTATTTTAGAGGTTTGAATTTAATTTGGATTAAAGATTTTGGATAGTGTGGCATCTGACAAATACCTTCAAGCTTTCTGCAAGTAATATAGTTAAAGTTACGTGAGGAAACATTTATGAACAAGCAAACTCATTGCTCCATGATTGCATGTTAGTAAGCTCCGCCCGCAGCAACACCGGTTCGAATCCGGGGCACAAATTATTTGATTTTGGTGATGGGGGCACACAAAATCACCACGGCCGGTGCATCCACACAGGCAATTTCATATGACAACATGAACAGTAACACTGCACTCCGCACTGCTCACAATCGCGACGTCAGCCTGTGTGATTATATAACCGCAAGACTGATTTAATTAAAAATATGCCCACATTATAAATGAGCATGAACATGTTTGAAGGCGTGAAAGCCACGGTTCGGAACTGCGAAGCTGGAAAGGTAACCTTTCCACCATCGCCAATCTGAACCGTGAGCCTTTGGTGTTGTAGCCTAGCTTGTAGCTGGCAACAAACGTTTTACTATGAGTCCAGAAAAAAATATACATTTTTTATTTAAAATCTAATTGCTGATAACATTTTAACATGCCAGCGGGCAAGGAGTTCAAATGAGAGAGAGAGGTAAATTAAACAAAAAAAATACAAATTCAAGACAAACTATTACTACTACTATTACTGGAAGTAAGCGTAGGGTAGGAAAACACGTCTGAAATGTAATTTGCGGCAAATGTAACTTTGCACGGATCTTCCGCTGTGAGCTCTGCACCCGATACCCAGAATGCAGCTGTCTGTCTGGAGAGTCTGCTCACATGTATTCGCTGTATTACCTGTATTTACCTGTACATATTTACCTGCAGCAATGCTGCTGTGCATTGTTAATTTAGTCTCTTAAGGTCCAGGCCCATTTCTTGGGCTCCGAGTGAGGTGGAGGGGTTAGAGTTTGGGGGGGTTGGGGTGTGTCAGCAGTTGGTGCCACATACAAGTGCCTTACACAATCAGAAAGCTGAGATCCTAAGGAATCATTTGAGATGCAGTTTCTAAACTGTATGTCAATCTTTTCTATCAATTAAAAGGTAATAAACATATTTGTAATTGGGCCTAATAAAATTATTAATATTTTGAGTGTAAAGTGGCTTTAAACATTATACTACTACTACTACTCTTATGGCCATTCCCATGCTCAATTATGTGTGATTAGTTGCTGTACCAAGTTGTGGGTTGATACCATTAATTACACAGCTTGGGTACACTTTCTAGCCATTTTGACCACTTGAGAATGGGGGGAAATGGTCAAATCCCCCCAAAAGACCACCTGAAGACCTCCATAACCTTGAAAATTACTTTAGAAAACGTAACACTGTGATGCAGTATCAATAACCTTTGAAAATTGGAGATTTGTGTAAATCTGACAATTTTGAAGCCCCCTTTTCTGAAAATGGCTGAGATAAACCACTTATCTTCAATGTACCTGGACATCCCACAATTTCTGAATGGTCTTGGTGTCTAGATTCTGGGTCTAGAGTTTCATGAGGCTGTGATTATCCTAGAGGTCACAATAGATCATTTTATACAGCAAGGTCAAGTTAAAAAAAAAAAAAAAAAAAATGCTGTAATCACATTGAAATGGTTACTACGAGACCATATTTCATCCCACATGAATGCAATTTGGCTCTTTAGATTCTCAGTCTCAGCTTTGTAGCAATACCCAAATTATACAATTCTATGACTGTTTAAGTACCACAGTGTGCAGAAATAGGGAAAAGAAAAAAAGGCGAAAATAACAGTTCAAATAAAATTTCACTGCACGCAGTACCGCTCTTTTGGACCATGAAGCTTATCTCTGGTATGGCTGTAAAGATGAGACTCTTGCGGTTCTAATGAGCCCAATTTCATTCATATATCTTGATGTGAGAGGTCAGGGGAACCGTTTGAAAATAGTCAAGCCCATTTACTTTTGTAGCATGATATGCTACACAGCTACGGATAGGTCTAATCATCTAGTTTCTGTTGATACCAGAAGCTTACAAACTGAGTCTGAATCAGTTTATTCCACCAGGAACATTTTCATATACTAGAAATTCATCATGGTGAGGTTTGGTGTGTTTCACTACAGATGATTCGCATTAACAAAAGCTTAACAGTCAAATATAAAAAATATACAAATGTGATACGATGCACAGGATTATGATTTACTGTCTGTCTTTACAGTGATTTAGTGAAAAAATATATTTTAAATTATTTTGCACTTATTTTCGATGTGGCAGCCCTCGCTGTAATAGCATTATACACCGTTTTCTTGTTTTTCCAGGTGATGATACTGATTACGGGAGCCCACAAGGCCTTTGCCCTTTACAAAGCCATCGAAGAAGGGGTGAACCACATGTGGACCGTCTCCGCCTTCCAGCAGCACCCACGCACCATCTTCGTCTGCGACGAGGATGCCACGCTGGAGCTGCGAGTGAAAACTGTCAAATACTTCAAAGGTGAGTTTTAACCCTGAAATGTTTCAGTCAACTGAGACCTTGAATGAGTTCAACTTTTGTCAGAATCAAACATCAGAATATGTGCTTGTCTAAGAGTCCTGTTAGTACATTAACAGTGAGCCATAGTGTTTTCGATACACATTTGACAATATACATTATACTTTGTAACTGCTATGGCAGTAACCATTGCTATGGCAAGCTGTTTTTACATTTAATTAATAGGACGAACGAGTCACTTTTTAAAAGTTACTAGTACTTATATTTTACTTACTAGTTGCTATTCCAACAGTTACAAGTAACTACTTTAGTTTTACTAGTCAAAATGTATTGGGTACTAGTACTTATTTATTAGATACTGATGTTTCTAGTAACAATTTGGACAATTTTGTCATTGAATCTTATGGGGCTCCAGATGTTTGAGATATTAAATGTTTTTTAATGTTTATCACTTGTAACTTTCATCCCCCTGCCTGTTTCCCCTAACTTTATTTCAGGTTTAATGCATGTCCATAATAGACTGGTGGACCCAGTGCTTAGCATTAAAGACGAGTAATCCAGAAGAGAAGAAGGGAGGCATCGTAAGTTATCAAACTATGAATAGATCCCGATGCCAGCGTACAAAGGAATGAGCCTCATCGATTTATAAATTGGTAAATGATGGAATGCATTTAATTTGTGCTGGCCGGCAAATGTCTGAAGGCTGAATGGCCACAATGTTGTTACTTAAGAAGTAGGGAGGCATGGATATCAATGTTGGCAATGGTACGGTCATCAAACTAACGTGAAGTTGTCGTCACTCCAAGCAAGGTCACTTGAAAATTTTGTTTCAACAAAGCAGGCAATACATGTCACTGAAAAATAATAAGCACACAGGGTTTCTAAAATCCACAGTCCCTTATCCCACTCTTCTCACTTATTATTCTCACAGAAACTTTCAGTGTTTCTATTGGTACCCTGAATCGGCAAAGTATCCAAGAGGGAGTGCTCTGTATTTGTAAAACAAAAATGTTTTCCCTTAAGTCGATTGCCAATGATCCTCTGTAAATTCAAATATTGTAGATCAACACTACCTCAGTGAAACCATTCCGTAAGAGGACTTGCCTTTTCCTGCTCTTTTTATTAATTATTTTAGTACTGATTTTTGCTTCTCATCTCATTTTGAGGTCATTATTCTTTTCGTTTAATTACATTCTTAACCAGCGCTTTCTTTCTATAGACATATATACCACTTAAAGGAGTTTTCCTCCCATGTTATCTCACTTGACTGTGCTCACAGTAAACCAGGAGGAAATTCCCCAATCTTGATGGCCCTTGTTACAGGTTGAAATATATATATTTTTTGTCTTGTACCGACTTAAAATTGTCATTATAAAGATGTCTTGATGTGTTCCTGTTCTGTGAGTAGAACATTCTCTACCTGGCTATTTCACGGTAGAAAGCCACAGACCTTTATTGTGATGAACATTTTGCTAAATGTTTATTATTATTTTTTGCACATATGCCATATAATGCAATTTAGTTTTCATATAATAAAATGTTCCTTAAGAATTGTGTTTCCAGTTTTCTTTCGCTAATCAGTTTACTCAGTCTACTATCAGTCTTAAAGCATAGGTTTGCTATTTTTCAACCCAGGCATTATTAAAATGTTGCTCAACATTAATAACTGTTCATACAGTAGCTGAGACTGATGAAGGTGCCACAGCTCTGGAAGACCTCCTGTATTTTTCCAGTACCGAAGAATGAACGCCCCAGTGCTCTCAGTGACTTCAGGACAGTGGTACTGGCCTCGCATGTCATGAAGACCTTTTGAGAGAGTGGTTATGCAGCACCTCGGCCATCTGGTGAGGGACTTCCTGGACCGCTTGCAGTTTTACGTATCAGACGTACATTGGCATGGAGGATGACATCATCGACTGTACCTGCTTCACCAAGCTAACTCCCATCTGGAAGGAGGCGTGGTGAGAGTCACGTTATTTGACTTCTCTAGTGCACTTTCATGAAGCGACTACCGAGGAGACATGACCCAAACACCCCAACATGCGCCACTTAATTACACATTATGTATGTATGTGTGTGTACGAATACATTATTTTAATTAAATTATATATTTTGTAATTAGATACAAATGTTTAATTCAAATGTAAAAACTATATTTAGATTTATTTTTTTCTGTAAATAAAACCTGATACCTCTGCATACCATCAGAGTGGGGAAGACTGATCTAATAATGTTTCTGGGACAGGGTATGTCTATTCTACTTATAGGTCAGTGGCTCAAGCCTTTCAGCCTTTCTTGCTGACCCTCGTGCTTCAATGTTATCTCACCTCACCTGGCTGTATTGAGCCAGTGCAGATACTGGCAGGCTACGGCTCCACCTCGGGTAGGTGGCCCAAATGTGCAAAATAGAAGTTGAGAAATATTATTTAAAAACTTAATTACACTCTATACCTGTAAAAAAACACGGGTAGAGTGTGACACTGTAACACTGAAAATTATTGACCATGATTTATCGGTGGGATTCACAAATGTTGATGTTGAATGTCGATCACTACCAGCCAGCCAGCAGTTACCTAAATGGCTGCTGAGATTTCAAGCAAAACAGGGAGCCCGATCCGGACTATGTTCAGGGGGAAATGCTCTTCAACCTGTCAATCTCCACTCAAGCTCCAACAACTAAATTGAACCCACTTGCATCCCCAGATTTATTTCAGTTTAATTTGCACAAGCATCAGTTAACATTCAGGGACGACCAGCGCGTAGAACAAACCTGCTACAAAACTTAGAAAGGTCATGGTCTACGGACAAGTCTAAGCACAAGCGTCTGCCGACAAGTCATGCAGAACCATGTTGAGGCCTTTAAGGCTCTAGGGCAAACAAGCCAATATAGCCTGGGCCAAATCATCTTCTCCATCGATATCAAACGCATGATATTTTTGGGTCTTTGCCCCCTGCAACCCCTTATGGTTATATGACAAAGTCGTTTTTTTTTTTTAATTTTCAGAACTTGACCAATGCCTTGGTCAGGGGCATCGGCACAAGAGCCTAATGCCGAATTCAGACTTCATGATTGTAGCCAGTCTTTTGGAGATCGCAGACTCAGACTCAGAAGACCCAGATCAGAGTCAAATCTATCAATATTTAGGACTTAATTTATAATATTGATAATAATTTATCATAATGTACCTCCAACTCTCTACAGGATTTATCCATGCAGTCCGCGTCTCCACTCCCACTCACACAAATTCTATGTAATGTCTTTTTTGTCTTTTGTTGGAACAAAATAAATGAGCTGACACCCAACTACAACAGCAAATCATTTTTCATTGTGATGCTCCATTTATTCGTTTTTTAGTTTACTTTTGGCAAATGTCACGTCGAAAAATACGACTCATCGTCTAGTTTGAACACCGCTACGTCCGCAAGAGAAAGAGGGTTGTATAGTGTGAACATCCGAGCGATGTTGAAAGTTGTGTAGTCTGTTGGCGCCATAACCCTGACATGCATGTCTTTTGGAGCACCTGGGGGAAACATGCAGATTCCTCACAGAAAGGTTGAGTTGAGTTCGAACCCTGCCAGATATTCTAACCCAGAACCGTCTTGCTTTGCTAACCACTGACGCAAATATGACACCGGAAGAGTAGCAACTGCTAATTTGACTAGACTTTTGCCATTGGTAACCTATAATCACACATTTGGAAATCTGGATGGCAAAAAATAACAAATAATATTATATATTTGCATTATTGGTCCTGCCAGACACAGGCACCTGTGTAAGAACACCACTCTAACTTTGCCAACTGCACTATTACCCAAAGTAACCCAGCAAAGAATGTAGGAGTTATATTTGACCCCACTCTCTCTTTTCAACTGCAAATTTAGAACATTTCCAAAACTGCATTTTTTCATCTTTGCAATATTGCCAAGATACGGCCCATTCCATCTATGAGTGATGTAATGTGGTGGGAATGTCGACAGTAAAAAAGAAATAAGACTATTGCATATTATAATATAAATATAAATATAAAGTGAAGGAGTGCTGGATGGATATGTACATAGTTGTGATTATGTACATTTAATTTACATAGGAGACTAGAGATTTGCAGGTTGAGAAGCCTGATGGCCTGTGGGTAAAAACTGTTTGTCAGTCTGGTAGTCCGTGCCCGACTGCTTCAGTAATGTTTACCAGACGGCAGCAGCGTGAACAGTCCATGGCCTGGGTGGCTGTAGTCCTTTATGATTCTCCGTGCTTTCTGGAGGCATCGTGTTTGGAAGATGTCTTGCACAGAGGGGAGGTGGCAGCCAATGATGCACTCTGCTGTCTTCACCATCCTCTGTAGTGATTTGCGATTGGCAGCGGAGCAGCTGCCGTACCAGGTCGTAATGCAGCCAGTGAGAATGCTCTCAATGGTGCATCTGTAGAAGTTGGTGAGAGTCCTGACAGACATGCCAAACTTCTTGAGTCTCCTCAGGAAGTATAGGCGCTTTTGGGCAGTTTTTATTGCCGCGTCCGATTGCCTGGACCAGGAGAGGTCATCATTGATGAACACACTGAGGAACTTGAAGCAGGAGACTCTCCACTTCAGTGCCGTCGATGTGGATGGGGGCGTGACCCCCCCACTGTTGCTTCCTGAAGTCCACGATCATCTCCTTAGTCTTGCAGACATTGAGAGAGGTTGTTGTCCTGGCACCATGTTGCCAGGACGCTGACCTCCTCTCTGTAGGCAGACTCATTGTTATTAGAGATGAGACCCAGGATGGTGGTGTCGTCCGCAAACTTGAGGATGGTGTTGGTGGTGCACGTGGCCACACAGTCATGTGTGAACAGGGCGTACAGGAGGGGACTGAGTATGCAGCCCTGAGGGGCTCCGCTACTCAGTGTCAGTGCAGAGGAAGAGAGGTTTCCCATTCTCACCACCTGGGGTCTGCCCGTCAGGAAGTCCAGGATCCAGTTACAGAGGGAGGTGTTAAGACCCAGGATCCTGAGCTTGGGAACAAGCTTAGCGGGCACAATTGTGTTGAACGCTGAGCTGTAGTCTATAAACAGCATCCTCACGTATCTGTTCCCCTTGTCCAGGTGAGAGAGGGCGGTGTGCACTGCCAGGGCGATGGCGTCGTCCGTAGATCTATTGGGGCGATATGCGAATTGAAGGGGATCCAAGGTGTCAGGAAGGGAGGAGCAGATGTGGGTTCTGACTAGCCACTCGAAGCATTTCATGATAGTAGAGGTCAGTGCTAGTCAGTCATTCAGGCAAGTGACGAGAACAATGGTTGTCTGTTCAGAGAGAGGTTGAATATGGAGGGGAATACTTCCGCCAGCTGGTGAGGGTTGACTCTTTTAAGAGCTCTCCTCACGTCAGCCGTAGATAGGGATAGAGTATAGCTTAGTAGTGAAGTTGAAAGAGTTCTTAAAGCGGCAGGGTTTCAAAATTGTGCGTTTGCGCAGTTCGAAAAAGGACGAAAGAAAAACACGAGGGGAACAACAACACACCAGTGACGAACACGAGAGAAGTTTAGGAAGCTCAAGAGAACATTGTGTGGGGAGCCGGTCAATTTATGCACCTATTCTGAGGGGGTGGTTTCATGTCCGATACTCTTGTTTCAGTTTATGTCACACAGCAATCCTTGTGTAGTTATCTCCGTCAGGTTTTAACTTTTATCGCAACGCCAAGTTCTTCCATTTTGCCCATTCAGCTAATATTAAACATAGTATCATACTGAATTTCACACATGTCAAACACACATATACATTCCAATAGTGTAGTTCTTAATTCAGGATCAAGGATCTATCTAACTACAGAATTATCCAAATTAGTTATTCGGCTATTTCCAAAAAGAGGAGAAAGAAAAGAGGATAAACCTAATCAGTGAATTAAGAGTGAAAAGAACGTTAAAGAAATTAAAGAAAGAACCCATCCGACATTAACAACCTGATCATCAACAGTAGTGATGGATTGATCATGCCTAGCATGGCGTAGCGATCTGTCACAGCGAGGTACCAAGGGACAAAGGCTTCCCATGGTCGATTTGGCGAACGCAATTCATGGTGGAATTGGATCCCACTGGCGTGCCGTATCGACGGTTGGGCTGAGGCAGCGATGCGGTGAAGCCCCGTCTCTCCCTGGATTCGTCCAGATGGCAGGTGTGGCTATGGTCTCCTGGAGCAGACGCCGGTGCGTGGCTTTCTGTGGAGCATCTGGAAATGTTGTCGTTGGACGTCGGATGGTAGCTGAACTAGCTTTTAACTAAACTCATCAAAAAAAAAGTTATTATCAACTATAAAATAATTTTAAAAAGAGTGGAGCCCTTCCTAGGTCACATGTCCGTCTGGGAGGGTGGGCTGCTCTCTCCCTGCTCTGCGCTCTTCACTGCTCTCACTCTAGAACAAAGGGTGCTTGGGGAATTTAATAAGATAGGATTGGGGCGTGAGATTCAGCCTCCAATCAGAGTCCTTGCTCTTTTTCTTTTTTTTTTACAATTTTTAACATAAACATTTAAATAATATTCCTCCATCATTTTCCTCTAATCTCATTACATCTGATGCTTTCAAAACTGTATATGTATTTATATTACATATTGTAAAAATGTATATTGGTATGAATATAAAAAGAAAAGCAACAAAATAAAACATTTGATCTTATAGTATCAAAGCATTTTCAAAACTATTCTAATAACACTGAAACAAAGGAAATCTGTATCTTGTTAATTTCCTACAACAGATTTAATTACTAACTTATAAAACCTAATTCCTAATATTAGCAATAATGCATGAATCTAATTACTATCTTAGATTTCTAACCAAGTGGCACAGCAAGAAGGTCCTGGGTTCGATTCCCACCCGGGGCACTGTTGGCACCGTGCTCTGGTGGGTTATCTCCCGATCAGGGGCCTTTCTGTGTGGAGTTTGCACGTTCTCATTGGGTCTCCTCCAACATAAGGACCCCGACTAAAAATGTGCAGAACACTTCCTGTCCTGTCCCTGACCACGGCATGGACCCACCACCTGGAATTGGTCCCCGGGCGCTGACGAAGTGAGGGCTGCCCACTGCTCCTGGCTGCCCCTGGAGGAAGGACACCAAGTGTCACTTTGGCACTTCAGCTGTTGCAGAGAGGGAAAGAGAGTCTCCCAGATGGACTTCCAGGGCAATCAAGTAATCCCTAAAATGGTTTGGGATTAAAAGATAATGGGTTGAGGAATGTGGAAGAACAACAATTTATTATTTATACAAGGTCCAATCTCTTGCTGTCCACTACACACCTATTGGCTTTGTGGGCATGCCGCTTACACTGCCCTACCCACATTTTGGAAAGGTACATGTGCGTTAGTCCGTCTATCCAACCACACCTTTATATTGACCACCACAGAACCACCCACCAAATCCAGACATAGGAGAAGAGACACTGAAGGCCTATTTGTACCTCATGACCCTTTTAATGGAGAAAATGTACCTGCGGCATTTAAGTCAACAACTACTTCTGTTAAATTTGTACAGGCCCTATTTCCCCAAATAGGAATAGGAAAAATCCTCCTTTGGATAGACACCATCAATTACCGATTATCCTCTGTAATGGCATTATCTTAGCTTCGCCAGCGATATTGCGGTTACCTATCAAAAACACCCTCTGACCACATTGTTCTTTATGCTGTAGGAAAATTTGGTGTGTGGGTAGAAATATTATCTTCTTGCTTACATCCTGTTTTTCAGACACACAGGCATCTTCAATTCACAGAAACGGACCTCTGACCTTTTGTCTAAAGATACTATATCCTGCTGAACGCTGTTATATGTCAAGCCGCATATTGTTTGTGCTGAAGAGGCTAATCAGTGACTTTGTCAGGTGATGTAAAGGGAAGGTTTAAATACTGTGCATTTGCTGAGCCTCTTCGGAGATTCGAACCGTGACTCTGCTGAGACATATTGATCCTTCCTATGATTGCAACCATATTATATAATTCTCAGACTAAGACTGAAGTTGTTGTATTATCAAATTTTTATTTGTTATAACCTGTATTCAATATAAATTTATTCCATGACTTTTTACATGTATATGTTGTCCTTCTAGGACAAAAGTGGGAACTGTTCTATATTCTATGCAGAAAATATATCCAAAATATCACACCGCATATCAATATTGTATTCCAAAGGGAAAACAACTCTCACTCTGGTTATATTTACATTTCTAACAAGTCTTCTCTTTGTGTCCAAGGTTGTTCGCAGACCTGCAAGTGTAAACCGGACATCTATTCCTTGGTACGGTAGTTTTGTCTATAAGCGCCTGAGGGTGCAAAACAGTTGAATGAAAGACAACCACTACTGCGACTTCAATCAGATATACTCACAATTGTTTATTGAATATAAGTTGAATATAGTGACAACACAGCAGTCTCAGTTCATGAAGTGAGCCCCAAGCTCAGGGAGCTAGGAGCATTTATAGCAAAGAGGCAGCGGCTGTGAAAAGCTACAGAGATAAGAAAGGCAGACATGTTAGGATAGTAGGAAAAAATGACAGCCAGGAGGGTGCAGCTGTGAAGGCTACAGAGACAAGAAAGGCAGACGTGTTAAAACAATATAGAATAATGGCGGCCACAATTTTCTACATTTCTACATTTGGATATAATAGTCACCTGCTGAGCCACCGATACTGAGCACAGGTACCGGACCAACCCTGTGGCAGCGTGGGGCGAATCTTTGTCCCCCCCCGCACAACCAAAACAAGCCCGGGACTAGAATCGTTTGAGTGGCCATTATTGCTGGGATAATAGTCTACCCCCCTGCAGTGGTGACTGGGCCGGAGAGATCATAGGTAGTTATAGAGCAGTTCCCGAGGAACTGGCCAATCTCATGGCCGCTGGCCTTGGTCATGAAACACTCATAAGTCCCGGTAATTTTCGATCTTGTGCAAATAGCACTCGTATCGGAATTGCCCTGTCTGATGGCACATTAGTGCCAACGTGAATCATGCAGTCCCATGTGCATGTGTGAGGTACGTTTTCTATGCAGTGGGTGTGGGTATTCAGTACGGTTGGGGCATCAGGTGTGGTGAACCCAGCATCCTTTAGTTGTTGCAATATTAGGAGTCGAGGCAACTGGGAGACTGACTCCCAAATCGCTCGAATACCCAATTGTGTGTGGGAACATATGTAGCAGGGTTCGCTGCTACCGTACGCTTTTTTCCGATTGTGTCCGGGCCTGCTCATTACTGACCATATCTGAACATCATGATCGCTCAAGGGGTGGGCCATAAGGCTCGTTTATATCCAGAATTGTAGTACCATTAATCTGCATTTTCCACCATATTCTTGTTCCTACTATTACTATTACTACAGAGACTATGGCTAAGACTGAGAGCGTTCCTCTAAGTCTGCATATTTTCCTAAATGGGGCCTAGGGTCCTGGGGTGTTTCCATGATTCAACAGTACAACCGAAACAAGGTGTAGGTGCAGCTACTTAGCTTCAGCTGATGACTCTGTTTGCTGGTTGTTTGTGTCAGGTCTGGATCTTGTCAGGTCATCCACGACTTCCTGGAGGGTCCTGCCTGGTTCTGGGGATGGCATGCAGTGGGTGAGGTGGTACCACCTGTCCCTTCCCCGGACCTTGGCTGCTGTGGGGGTAAGTAAGGCTATCTGAAACGGTACCGTCCTCCTTTGTCCCACTTCCAGTTGTGCACTTTAAGGTACACCCAGCCTCCGACTTGGAGCTGGCTGCGGACAGGTTTTGGGGCATACTCTGGTCGGGCCGCTTCTCGGTGTTTCGGTAGATCACTAGGTGAAGAGCAGACACATGTTTAGCATATGTAATCAACTAATTCTCACACTGTTCTCACATACCCTTATGGGGTCCTCTCAAGTAGGGGACTAGCATTGGTCTCCCTGTCATCATTTCATGGGGTGTTAGGTGTGTGTTACGATTTGTCTGGCTTCTCATCCCCATCAGGGCGAGAGGGAGGGCGTCACGGAGTGGTGTTACTGGAATCGCTTCTCGTTCTTTGGGTTCTTCTCTTTTTCACTTTGCTTTGCCATTATTGCCTGCTGAATTGCATGTAGCATCTTGGGGTCTGATGAACCATCAGGAGGCCACGTGGGGTCCGGGGATCTACGTGCAGTCCACTTGGACCACTCGGTCGTTGTGTGACGGATGTCTTTGATCTGCTTCTGGTGGCATCTCAACACCGTCTGGAGGGGTGTCTCCACGGGATAGCAAGTACTCAGTAGGTCAGTCATGTCTTCCCTTATTTTAAATGTATTATTATTTATTTATTTAAGTCTCCTACTAGGTTCTGTCAGTCGTCAGACACAGACACGCACTGATGTCACAATCACACTGCTCGACGGCAGTTGCCTGGTTTCTCCTCACTGTCTCTAGCTCTCACCACAATCACTTCCTGTTCGTCTCGCTCGCTACCCACGTCTTCTATGTGTTCCGAGTTCCCCTTTGTCTTTTACTCTCAACTTAGGCCTTTTTTGACACAACTTTACACACAATTTATTCGGATGCACAGACTATAGGCTCAGCGGCCTCAGAACGTGTCGACACACTCACGGTCACACAATTTCACAGATTCACAATACCAATCATGAGCACGATTCTAACTTTAAACTTTATCTTTTAAACATCGTCGGAACACTCGTCCGAATGGATTTAAGATCCTTTTATTTAGTCGTCCTCTAAACAAGTGATCACAATATAACACATCAACAGCACTTTTCTCTCGGATCCATGACACCAAACAATCAGATTCACCCGTATTGTTCTCTACGCAGCGGGACACTGCACAACTATAGCCTCCGCGGCTCTCCAACTAGCTGCCAGATGTGTCCCCCTCATATAGCGGAGTACTTTTTCACAATTCTACGTGCTTCAAGCCCTCTGTGGCCAAGCGATTTTCAGTCCTAAATATATAGCTTTAGAACTTGAAATTCTACTCAACACTGTTACATTCGATATACTTTATAATAGAGACTCCAATGTCTCAAAGATGGGTTTTCCTTACCCTTTTAACACTGGTGCCCCTTTTCCCGTTGTATGTCACACATCCGTTGTCACCCACAATTTATAACAGTATTTGTATTTTTTAAGACGACATCATCAGATGCAAAAATTTGTTTACAGGAGGTATGCAATCTACCGGACCATGTCCGAACACAGAATCAACCAACCATTGAACTAATACAGATTTTATGAAATGGCTCTGCTCATCTTTGGTCCTAGTTAGATCTACTGGTCAATCCAATGCCTGACCAAGGTCTGGAGACGGCACCACCTCCTGGCTTGCTCGCCAGATGACGGTAGTTTTTTCTATAACCGCCTGAGGGTGCAAAACAAATGAATGGAAGACAACCACTACAGCGACTTCAATCAGATATACTCACAATTGTGACAGCAGCTGGTATTTTAGTCCTCATCATGGTCATGGTCATTTTTCCATTTTTTACAGATTATGAAAGTGCAAATTGTAAGCTTTCAAATGATGTCTCATACATTGAAATATGAAAATAGTTGAAGAAGATATGGCTATTTGAATACTAGCACAGCTAAATCCACTGAGCTGAGAAATTCCCCTTCAAAGTTCTTGAACATTTCACACCTATGACTGCCAGGTGATGGGTGTGAACAATACCTGGTTCACCCCACCCCCAACCACTCCCCCAGCCACACCCACACTGGACAATCTGTCATTATCTGTCAGTGGCTATACATACATATACATATATAACCCTATATGAAAATAAGATGAAGTTCAAGATTCAAGTTCAAGTTTTTTATTGTCACATAATAAAAAATGCAGGCATACGTGTACAAAAAATAGTAAAAATAAAAATAAAAATAAAAAAGTAAGACAGTAAATGAATACTACAATACTGATCTATAATTAAAGTGACTAGTGACGATAATGTAAACCAGTGGTTCCCAACTGGTCATGTTATCATCATAACTGCATAACTGGGTTTACACACATAATGATAATCTTACAGAATTGACAATTCCATCTCAATTCCATCTCACAATATTGACAATAATCAACCTAATACTCAATGCTCAGTACACCAACAGTGTACAACATAGTAATAATAACAGTACTCTGCCCAATACTCAATGAAAATCTTGCCCATACCATACCATGTTCAGAAAATAGAATAGATAATACATGACAATGATAATTACCTGGAATGAATGGACAGTCTTGTTCCGACCTGCTATGGAGTTCATTCTGTTTCTCTCTACACATGGAAGGGTAACATCCCTTCTATGAGCTCCAACAGGATTGAGACGTAGCTAATGAAGAGCAGCTTGGCTAACTGTCCCACTCTTAACATTGGCTAGCTAACGTTAGCTGAGTTATACCATGTCAGTGTATCATGCAACTACAAAATTATATTAACACAGCTAGCTAGCTACCAAGCACTCTACCTACTTGCTGGGACAAAGGAATTGTACCTAGTTGTTGAGGGATTGTGTGAAGAGAGAACGTTACGGTATGGTGTGGCAAACAAAGGAACAGAGCCTAGCTACTGCGGTTAGCCAAACACATTGTGTAGTCAAAGCTAGATAGCATAAAGTTAACTTACCCCAATGCAAAGCAGAATGTCTAGTGGCACACAGTGGTACATTTCTGTATCATCCATTGAAGTGAATAAAGTTCAGAAAATGAACAAGTCTCTCTCCTCTCGAGACAAAGCCCCCATGTTCAATCTTGTGTTGTTGTTGCTGTTGTTTGGGAAGTGGGGGCCGGCCGATACTCTGAAGACAAAAGCCAATGAAACCAAACATGCAAATCGATGCTAATAGACCCCTCACCCCCTCACAAACAGACCGAAACAAGTTTAGTTGGACAAATTATACGCATTTTGTGACCCTAAAACTTTTGTTATATTAAGTGGGTTCTTTATAACTTCAACTTTCATAATATGGAAAAAAAAACTAGTAAAAAAAAAGTTTTTCACTCCTAGCGCAAATAGAGTTTCGCCAAGATGTGACCCGAAACACCACGATCACAATTGTTTATTGAACAGAAGTTGAATATTGTGACAACACAGCAATCGCAGTTCATGAAGTGAGCCCCGAGCTCAGGGAGCTAGGAGCCTTTATAGCAAGGAGGCAGCGGCTGTGCAAAGCTAAGATAAGAAAGGCAGACGTGTTAAAACAATATGGAATAATGGCGGCCACTATTTTCTACACTTGATATGAGTGCAGATCTCAAGCCATGGACAAGAAACACTGTTCTTCTCTTCTTTGTGACTTTACCTGTCTCTCTCTGGCTCTGCCTGTCTCTCCTCCTCTTATTTTCCCTCCTCTTAGAGTCCCCATAAATGCTTTATACCAATAAACCTATATGGAACTCTGCTGAAAACCTGTGTTGTGTCAACTGATGTTCCCTGAGCTCGTATGCGTCAGAGATCTCTTTTCATGAAAATCTAAATTTTCATGTTCAATCCAACTCAACCCTCAGATCACAACAACTGATGACAACATTCACTAACAAACTTTTCCAGGACTTCCAGGACTAAAACACATAATTTAGAGATCGTCCTGTAGTTATTAACAACTGACGGTTCCCCTCCATTCAGCAAACGGAGAACATAGGCAGATTTCCATATGTTAGGAGTTGAAGATTCAAATGACTTTTATTTACTCTCAGTTATATAATTAGTATCCATACACTTCATATAATATTATTTTATGCTTTGTGTGTTTTTTCCTCTACTCTCCTCCTTTCCTCTTAAGAGATAAGATACAGGCCTCCACAAAACCAGATCTCTCTCTCTCTCTCTCTTTGAATTATTTCTCTCCCTATTCATCAGTCTAAGCCAATGAGCCAATAAAGCCGGAAGAGGCCTTTAAAGATCTTCCACATTTGGCCAGCCAGCCAGGAGGGATGCAATCCAGATCCGAGCTGAGGTGGTTCTATTTGACCAACAACTATTCTATTTGGCCAGTTGTTATCCAACAACTGGCCACATAGAGCAAGGTAAGGAGCTGCCTATTTTACTAAAAAGCCCACTTTCGTGATGGATATTTTTGTGTTTGACAGTGTCGCTTTACTCTGGGGAAGGGTGGACCCTTTATGTTAAAAAGGATAAAAATTATTTTCCTATCTAATTTCTGTGTTAATAAATCAAAATATATGGATGAGTAGAGAAATATAGAGAGATAGGCCTGCTTGCGCCTTAATAACCAGTCCAGTAGTGCCGAAGAGGTCCATTTGCATCTAGAAAGATAGGCCCGTTTGCGCCTTAATAACCAGTATGTGCTGAAGAGTTCCGTTTGCACCTAGAGAAAGAGGCCCGCTTGCACCTTTAAAAATAGCCTGTTTGTGCTATAAAAAAAAAATAATAATAAAAAATAAATTTATATATATATATATATATATATATATATATATATATATATATATATATATATATTGTGTGTGTATATATATATAAAAAAAA
>OMKR01110779.1:0-11211 GCA_900302355.1 Cyttopsis rosea | reverse complement strand
GTTATGGGTGTAATCATGCATGTGATATTAATTTCAGCGTTATTATTTTCATTTCCGAGACTATTCAGTCTCGAAGGGGGGAATATGTAGTGTCTGATGTTCTATATATTTAGTGATATCTGATGATGTAAGCTTTGATCTAAAACAGTGAGGACACAGTCGAAATTCCAATGGGGGGTTGGTTAGCTTAAACAAACGGGAGGCCCAGGGGTCTTCTGGACTGGGGGTCAGATGAGAAAGACATCTGACCACATTGCCTCTTTATTGGGGGTCGTATGTGAAGGCGAGAGTGAGTTAGGAATGTCAGAAGAGTTACCAAATGGTTGGGGGTTTTATACCCCTGGTGTAGGAGGCTTTATAAGCCTGAACAGGAGAGATCACGTCAGAACATGGTTTGCAGGCCTTTCGATGAGGTGTTCTCCCCCATGATATTTAATTGGGTTGATGCTGAACTTTTCTGTAATAAAATCAAGCTTTATACAATCAAGTCGGCGTCGGCGGAGATCCTTTCCACCATCATCTTCACATCACCAACGACGGCAGACACAACAAAAGTATCCAGTATCAAGTATACACTACCCCACACTACACACTGCACAATCTACACAAACTATACACAATGGGGTTTACTTTGATGGTTAATTTGTCTCCTGAGGAACCAATGTCTTGCTGCTTACAGATATCAGAAAGTGTATGAGTTGTGCATGAGCACAGTCCACCTGGACCACCTTAAGGAGGGAGTTCACTGCATAGAGGATCTTGTTCTGAACTACACTGTGGTTGTTAACTACAGTATACTGTACTGATTGAAATGTAATTGGATTGTAGTTCTAATATGAGTTGGGTCACCCCCACTGGTATCCCATTGGTCGCACTATTCAAAACAGGTAGACCTCAATTTATGGATAGGACTGTGGTTCGTAGACCAAAGTAGAGATACCTGATCTTCAAGTTATTTCCTACAATTAACACACAAACAATACTGACTTCTAGACTCCCTAAACTACTCACAACTGGCACCACGGGGTGCTTAAGTGTTGTTTATGACCTAACTGGGACATTGGTGTCCCCGACAAGTCCCATGGGTTTTGGTTTGGTTTGATCTGGTTGTGATGAATCCGTTTGAACATTGGCTCTTTCTGACCTTTGTTGACCTTCATTCGGTACACTATGGGTGTGAGTTTGTCCGTGATTGCATACAGATCTGTACAGTGGGGAAGGGACCTGTGAACAAGTTTCCCTGTTATGGTGGTAGAGTTGCCTGCTCGCCAATCATGGTTTAAATGGGGAAAATCCCTGTTGGTTCATGTGGGGTTTTTCTGTGACCTGCGCATGGGGGGTCATGGGCATGTATCAACATCAACCTCCTGCGGCTCTGAGGTACCACGGAGCAACTGCTCGAGCTTGAGTGATCACACAGACTGATGGGGTGGGAGGGTCAGGGAAAAAATCTACAGTACCTGTTCCACTTGGGCTGCGAGCCCAACTGTTGGGTCAGGTGTTGCCTTTAAGGATCCCCCTCTGTCTTGTGGTAGGGGCCCATACAGCTCTCAGCTGATGTCAGATCTGTCAGCCCAGAGGGCCACGACCACGTCCTCCACATTGGCATTTGCAAGCTCAATGTCTTTCATCACCTGGGAGCAGTGAAGTCACACCAGATGGGGTCCTGTTGAGTCAAAAGCTCATTTTGGGGCCATGTTTTAATGATATTGCCATTAGGTGGGTTATATCCTATCTTACAGATAGACACCAAAGAGTAGATATCAATGGGATGTTATCCAGTCCAAAACCCATTACTTGTGGTGTCCCGCAGGGTAGTGTTTTAGGACTGGTATTGATTTTATTATACATCAATGACCTTAATTCAGCCTGCTCATGTGATTTATTTTTATGCGCCAATGATGCTGCATTATTAGTATCCCACAAAGAACAAGTTGTTGTAGAAGATATCTTGAGCGCAGAGGTTCAAAAGGTGGCTCTCGGATAACAAGCTTTCCCTTCATTTAGGAAAGACAGAGGCAATCCTCTCAGGGTCAAAAAGTAATTTGACAAAGGGTTAACCGAGAGCTGGAATAGGGGGCTCCAGGCTGGGGTCAACTCATCAGCAAATGTTTTAAGAAGAAGAGCCGAAATACCATCTGGCCCACTGGCCTTCTTAGTGTGCAACTTTTTAAAAACCTTGGCCACAGCACTTGGATGAATTACTATTCTATCCTGTGTTGGATCACATGCCACTGTAATTGACAGGTTTCTACATTCATCAATACAGTTACTCCATTCAGAATCAAAAATCGTTTATAAAAATTGTTCAGTTTGTTTGCTTTTTCCAGTTCATTCTGTACATGCATTTCCTTCTTGTCAGAGGTTAGGTTGGTAATTTCTTTCATGGAGTCCCACAGTTTTTTCGAGTTCTTAGTTGAAAAGGCTTCTCTGACACACTGACTATGTTGCTCTTGTCCTTTCCCCTTTAGTTCTCTTTGAACTGCTCTCAGTTCCTTTTGTCCAGTATCTTGTTTTTTCATGTGCTGTTATTGACATATTGCTGGAACCTGGAAGAGCGTAGTCCATCTTACAATGATTGAAGTCCTCTATTACAAATATCGGTGCATCAGGCTTGTTAGTTTGTTTTAGTTGCTGATGAACACAGTCCACTACCCGTGAGGCAGCTTTGGATGCGTTCCCACTAGGCGGGATGTATACAGCGCAGATAAAATTGTTCCTATTGTCTCTAGGTAGGTAAAATGGTCTTAGACTTAAGCATATGAGTTCAAGGTCAGGAGTGCATACCATGTCTTTTGTTGTGTAATTCCTGCACTAAGAGTCCTTAATAAAAACACAAATGGCGCCTCCCCTCATTTTTCCTGAGTTATTATACCTATCCATGCGAACATTTGAGAAGCCTCGTACCTGAACCAATGGATCCAGGAAGTCTCTCTTGGAGCCAGGTCTCTGTGTAGATCATGAGGGAGGACTCACTGTATTCATTGTAGACCCTCGTGTTCAGGCGCAGCTCCTCCATCTTGTTCCTCAGGGAGCAAGCATTGCTGAAGAGTATTGACGGCATTCACAATGTTGAATGCTGCCCCTCCTCCCGTGGCCATCTGTCTCCACGCCATTGTGACAGCTCCTCCGAAAGGTAGTCCAGCAGGTTCTGGTGCAGCTGCACCAGAACCGGGCCTAAGGACCGCAGCCATTCCCTGCCATAGACCTGCAGCACCTGGTGGCGTCGTATGGCATGCAAATGCTGGATATAATCAGCACCAACAGCAGCAGCACTCCAGCAGTCTTCTTTCCCATTGTGTTATTCTTGCCTTCAGCACACTTGACAAACTTGACAATCTTTGACAGACTTAAACAAACAAATTCTCAACAAACAAACAATCTCTCATGCCTGAGTGGCAGTGCCGTGCCACCCGAAGTCACATGAATGGGAGAAACTGGACTCCTTTTGAATCTGGGTCCAACAAACCAATCCAGATATTTTATTTCCAACAGACACCTGGTTCACTGATAAAATTAAGGATGATGTCATTGAACTTCATGGTTACAATATATACTGTATTGGGTGGACAGGTTGCTATTTTTGTGAAAAACTATTTTGCTGTCTCTGTGTTAGGCTCTGTCTCTGCCCAAATAATTTGAATTGCTAGCATTAAATGTCTCTCTAAATCCTAATAATAATGTGGTGGTAATTGGGGCCTACTGCCCCTGTCTGCTTATCAAAGTGCCTTAGATAAATTGGTGAATCTTATATGTGTGTATGAGGCTTGTGAAGTTTTATTCATGGGTGACCTTAACCTTGACTGGTTATCTTCTACCTCTGAAGGGCTAAAAAAATCATTGTATTGAAAATTTTTTAACTCAGCTCAATTCTTCACCTACTCGGCCAGACACCAGAAATAGACCCTGATAGACATAATCCTAAAGAACAAACCACATAAATTCACAGCCAATGGTGAGTTTGCCCTAGACTTGAGTGATCATTGTCCAGTTTTCCGCATTAGAGATTCCAGATCAAAAAGATTCCACCACATATTGTAAAGAGAGACTTTAAACATTTTGTTGAGCAGGCTTTTCTTCATGATATATTTCTCAGTGATTATTCCTGACCCTGAATTGGCCCTAAGTCATTTCACAGATGTTTTTTTTTTTTTTAACTCTTTAGCAAATAAGAACGCTCCCTAAAAATAGAACTAATCCTTGGTTCTCACCTGAAATCTCAGAGGTGTTAAGGTTAAGGGATGTAGCATGGTCAAATGCAGGCTTAAAGTCCTCTATGGATTGGCAGATCTTTAGACAGTTTGAGAAACAAATGCGTCAGGGAAATCAGAAGTGCTAAGGCACATTATTTTGTTGATACCCTGTCCGATTGTAGTAGTAATCCATCAAAATTTTGCAAAACAATTGACTTCAATTACAAACAATTTATAGTCATTATATTTCTTCTGGTCACCTGTTTGAAAACCCAACTCTATCTACAATTGCCTCAGTCGAGGATGAGCACAGTTGTAATAGCAATAGCCCTTTTGGGGAAAGATTTTCCCTTAGGCAGTTCTCTGTTAAGGATGTATTTGATGCCATGGCTTCAATTTACCCAAAAAAGGCTATTCGAGCAGACCTTTTGAATGCAAGACTCTTACTTTTGGCTGCACCTATTATAGCTCATTCTTTAACATATTTTTAATTTAACTCTTGTATCCGTGTATATTCCTAAAGTGTGGAAATCAGCACATGCCTCTAAATAAAGGTGGTGACACCAGCGATCAAAATAAATACCGCCAATCTCTAAACTGTCATGTTTAGCCAAAATCTTTGAAAAGCTCATCAATATTAAAATGTGTCACTTTCTATCTGAGCATAGCATTTTCAATCCCCAGCAGTCTGGTTTCAGACCTGGACATAGCACTTTGACAGCAGCATGTAAGGTAGCAAACGATATAATCTGTTCTCTGGATAAGAAGGAGTGTTGTATTGCCCTGTTCATTGATTTGTCTAAAGCATTTGACACAGTGGATCATACTCTTCTTTTGGATAGACTTAGATCAATTGGTTTTGACACAAATGCATGTAACTGGTTTCACAGTTACCTTACTGGCAGAACCCAAGCAATAGTTGTGGAGGGTTATCAATCTGGTTTCCTTGAAGTTACAAAAGGGGTGCCACAGGGCTCAATACTAGGTCCTATCCTGTTCACATAACCCAGGTGACCTGGGCTCATTTGTTAGAAACAGCTCTATTCATTATTATGCTGACGACACAGTTATTTACTCATCAGCGCCCTCTATTGACTAGCTTTATCTAATTTAAAGTCAAAATGTTTGGCTATTCAAAAGACCCTGATTGAACTTAAGCTTTTACTAAATCTAGATAAGACTAATTACATGCTCTTCACCAGATCCCAAATGAAAAAACCTCCAAGATTTACTATCAGTACAATAACTGCCCCCAAATTAAAAAAAAGTCCCATGTTATAAGTACCTAGGTATCTGGTTAGAAAATTAGAGAAATTATCTTTCAAAACTCATGTTGAGGAACTGACAAAGAGTTAGGGTTAGGAATTAGGATTAGCATGGAAATTAGACCAATTTCTGACTGGACTCAAAAAGAACCACGTTTCCACAGACTAATTCAGACTAATTCCGGCCTTTTCGCTTCTATAGGCCAATGTGAACAAGCTCAACTCATTTCCTAATTATATAATCTTGCATTTTGATTGAATGTCGCCGCTCTTGTAGATGTGAAGATCTTGAGCCATCTTATAATTCCATTGACATATGTATTACGTTTGAAAGTGCAACAAATAATAAACTGCTCAAAAAACACTTAATCGTCACAGTATAACACCAAGTCAGTTAAACTTCAGATTCATATCAATCTGTCCATTTAGGAAGCACAAGTGATTGTGAATCAATTTCACCTGCTTTGGTGCAAATGAAATTGACAACAGGTGCAATGAAGAGGCAAAAGCAAGACAACCCCCAAAAAAGGAATGGTTTTGCATGTGGTGGTCACAGGCAATTGCTCTCTCCTTATCCTTCCTGACAGATTCTGATCTAGTTTTGTGTTCTGCTAGTGTCCTTGTCACTACAAAGAAGGTTTACCGTGTCTCCCAGCACAGTCTCAAGAGCATGAACGAGATCAGGAGCCCGGCCGTTACACGAGGAGAGCTGGACAGGGCCGTAGAAGGGCATCAACCCAGCAGCGGGACCGTTACCTGCTCCTTTGTGCGGAGGAACAGGAGGAGCACTGCCAGAGCCCTACAAAATGACCTCCAGCAGGCTCCACCATGAGGCTGGCATGAGGGCCCGACATCCTCGAGTGGGACCTGTGCTCACAGCCCAGCACCTTGCAGCTCGATTGGCATTCGCCAGAGAACGTCAGAATTGGCAGGTCCACCATTGGCGCCCCGTTCTCTTCACAGATGAAAGCAGGTTCACACTGAGCACATGTGACAGGTGTGAAAGAGTCTGGAGATGCCGTGGTGAATGTTATGCTGCCTGTAACATCATCCAGCATGACCGGTTTTGGCGGTGGGTCAGTGATGGTGTTGGGAGGCATATACTTGGAGGGTCACACAGACCTCCATGTCATAGCCAACAGTACCCTGACTAGGTACCGGGATGAAATCCTCAGAGCGATTGTCAGACCTTACGCTGGTGCAGTGGGCCCTGGGTTCCTCCTGGTGCAGGACAATGCCCAGCCTCATGTGGCCAGAGTGTGTAGGCAGTTCCTGGATGACTAAGGCATCGATGCCATTGACTGGCCCTCTCGTTCACCTGACCTAAATCCAATTGAGCGCCTATGGGACGTTATGTATCTGTGCATCCGATGACCGATGATGCCAAGTACCGGAACAGACTGTCCAGGAGCTCACTGATGCCCTGATCCAGGTCTGGGAGGAGATCCCCCAGGACACCATCCGCCGACTCATCAGGAACATGCCCAGACGTTGTCGGGAGTGCATAAAGGCACATGGGGGCCATACACACTACTGAGTCACATTATGAGTTGCCGTGATAAATTCACGCAAGTTGGATCAGCCTGTGATTTCAATTTTTTACTTTGATTTTCGGTGTGATTTTGAATCCAGCCCTCAATGGGTTGATGATTTTGGTTTCAATTGACCATTGTTACGTCATTTTGTTCTCAACAAATTATACAATGTACGTCAGTAAAGATTTTCAACTTGAATAATTCGTTCATCAAGATCTGATGTGTGGTTTAAGTGTTTTTGTTAATTTTTTTGTTTTAAGTTTTATATAGAATTTTTATGTCAAGCAGTATACAGAATGTAGAAGTAGTAGTATGTGACATTGCAAACAGTTCCCATCGTGCAGCGCAGTGACTGCGAGCAGAGAGAACAGGTGGCCATTGTATAATGATTACATCTCTTCTGAGTATATAAGTAGACTGTTATGTAAATGGTACCGTGCGTGCGCACACTGTAACTAACTACTCGGAGTCGCGTACGACTTGATTATGATGCATAGACAGTCACATTTACATAGCAACCATATGGGAAGACGCACACACATTTAGCACAGCACTTTTTTAATCTTGCAGTGTGAGCCTACACAAGTCAATTATCCAAACGAGGACTGAATCACTTGATGAGAAGTATGTCTGTAGCATAAACTGTTAAATAATTACATTATATGGGAGGGTACTGTGGATTTATCTGGTTAATATTTGTATTAGTATTAGTAGTTGTTAATATTAGCCGAACAACATCATTTTGTTTTTTCCGCGGAGTGGTCCAACGACTTTGAATTGTGTTCTACAGTGGCCCTGAGGTGCCAAATGCACGAGGAAACGCATTGCAAAAACGCAAAAGAAATCACAAATCTGGAAAAAACCAATGACACAATTCGAATATGCATTGTGCAGTTGGGAATCATGACGCAGAAGCACAAAACAAATTACAAATCTGAAAAATATATATATAATAATGCTCATTTAGTTGTAATGTAATCCACAAGTTTACTTAAATAAATTGAGTGATCTATTCAAAATAGGTTATTTGTCTGACAGTCTGACAGTCTAACATTTCTTATTGTACGCTAAATTTGGACTAATAAATCTAAATCTAAAAATGCTATTTTAACTGTCTGTAGTGAAAACTAAAATAAATGAAAATTAAGGGTTTATAGTTTAGTGGGTCCTGTCCGGGCAGGAGTGTTCTTTCCACTGTGAGGGAAATCAGACTGTGAGGATCCTGCAGGGTTCTGCCTGATATTTCTCATTATTAATTGAACGTGAGAGCGCGGGTATTCCGAACAATCGAACACCTCTGGTTTTCCCATCTCAAGAAATCCAAATTTCGGACGTGTGAGGAATAGTAAATAATTGAAAAGAAATCCTAAAAAATAAAAAGTTTTGGGTTTTGAGAGTGGTTGGTTTTTCTGTTCAGAGATGAATTGCTGGCTTTTGGAGTCTGCCTGTCACTCTGTTTATCTGTCTGTCTGTCTGTCTGTCCCACGTTGACCACAGACCAAGTTGTGTAAGTATTGGCTAAGTATGTCACGGTAAACAGACATCAGCGAAGAATGTGAGTAGCATCCAATTCAGGTGCCTCAGCGGACTTAGTGCGTGTGTTGTGTTCGACCCCTGCTTCGCACTGATCTCTTTTCACGATCTTGTCCCATCTCTCCATCTCTCTCTCTGTTTCTCGCTCCATCCGTTTAGCCTCTCTTCTCAACCTTTTGGCCCGGCAAAAATAATCCAGAGCTTCGTTCCCGCGGACAGCTCGGCGGAGTTTTTGTCGGAAAATAGAGGCTTTGAGCTACGTGGGGTAATGTGCGGATCACTCATCTGTCTTCCGTGCTTAAAGAGCTGCACAAAGAACCAAACTCTGCGCAAAGTCAATGACATTCTATTGTTTAGGTGTGATTTAGTTCTATAGATCTGTGTAGACATGCAGACCTGTGCTGACATCTTCACGTGTCACCCCTAAGTCATAATATTGAGAAGCAGAGTCGTAGGTGGGATAGATAAGTGAAAGGATGAAGTGAAATAGACGTAGAGGATGAGGACAGATGCATTCGTTCATAGAGAATCAGAATCTGTTCATTCCGCCAGGTCACATTTGTATATACGAGGAATTTGTCATGGTGAGTTTTGGTGCATTTCACTAGAACAGTCTGAGCAGTCTGAAAGTAATCACACACACACACACACACACACACTCACACACACACACACACACACCGACACACCCGCTGCCATTTAGCCAGGATAACAAGATCCATTTATAACTGACATCACACTTACTACCACATCACTAACCCATTTTATTTAATGGTCATAGGAATTCAGTTGCAAATGGAAATTGACACAAGGACACACATACTTTCTCTCCTCTGTAATTTCTTTTAATTAAAATAAGAAATTGCCAAAGATACACAAATAGCCAACAAATACAAAACAGAATTAGTCAAATATATAGGTATAGGTATAAATATATATTTATACCCTATATACAAAATGTGTATATAGGGTATAAATTGTAAACGTAAATTATCTCTCTCTCCCTACCACAAAATAGCAAGGGAGCACCCCTAAGAAGCAGTTTCAGTTCCATTTGCCACCTTTATTTTACTCTTTCATGGACACGCACACAGTCTGAGCCGTCTGAAAGTAAACACACACACACACACACACACACACACATGCACACACACACACACACACACATGCACACGCACCTACAACAAACATACAGACATCCAAAAGTAACAACTGAACCTCAGAGAGCTGAGAGTCCTTGCCAAAACCTCCTGAAATATGAAAGACGAGTGAAGTTGGTAGAGTGAATATAACAATGTCATAAGATGCGACAAGAGAGTGAGAGAGAGAGAGAGAGTAATTCACCAAAATAGTATCCCAGCGTTTTTCCTTCTGGGTAACACATGGGGCCTGATTTACTAAAGGATTGCGCCGCTTTTGCGGCCACTAAACCGGCGCAAATAACCAAATAAGCAAGCATCTAATTCACAAAGCACCCGCAATCGGTGAAATGCACCGCTAACTGCGCTGCCACGCAAATAGTGTCTCGGTGCATTTGGCACTAAATTGGCCTTTTCTATGCAAATGAGCCTCATTACAAAATGCACCAATTCACAAACCCCGGTGCTAATAGCCACACGCAGTTGCATTGCTATTACTGCCGACAGAAAGCATGTACTAACTGCACGGAGAGGAAAAAACGGCACCGTTCCTCCGCTCCGCGCACATCAGAGGACATTGTCTCCTCGTGATGCATAACGGGTTACGCACATCAGGGACTCCGTTAAACTTTACTTTAAATCTAAATAACGACTGTCCAACATTTATTTTAAGTTTTATATTTATTTAAAGGAGCAGTGAGTAGAATTCGTGGCATTTTGCAGAGCAGACTTGGCAGAAATGGAATGGAATATGGAATTTAATATTTATATGTATGTATTAATTAGTGTATAATCCCATGAAAATAAAAATCGTTGTGTTTTTGTTACCTTAGAATTAGCTGTTTATATCTCCATGGGAGCTAGAGACCCTTCCACGGATGCCGCCACGTTGCACCGCCATGTTTCTACAGGCAGGGACTTGTTTTTGCATTTTTTGCGGCCACCGTAGATTCTCCTCCATAGACGCCGCAATTTTGCACCACCATGGACATGGAGGGGAATTCAGTTGGTTGCAATCTGTGGCCGCTAAATTCTATACACTCCACCTTTAAGACTGATAATTCGTAAAAAAAAATTTAAAAAAGTGTAGAGCAGTGGCATAAATGATGGAGACTCTGGAGACTTGGAGACATTACGCATCTCTGCTGTGTATCTCCAAATAAAAACGTGTGATTTTATTATTTTAGATGTATTCATTGTACTCCGTTTTCAAATTGAACAAAACAAAAAAAAAAGAACTACAGGGCACATTGAAAGAATAGAATATTGACATATCACAGAATGTAGTGAAATAGATTGATGATTTTTTTTCGGGGAAATTTAGATAACAAGGGAATTCAATAAGAAGACAACCTAAAACAACCTAAATGGGCCTCATTTGTAAAGCCCTGAAAGAAAATCTGAAGGTGTGAAGGACGCCAAAACAACTAGCGGTTTATTTGGTGAAATAAATTGAGCACTTTAAATTATAATGAGGCACAACAAGGAAATAGTTACATAAAAGATGCAAATGACTTGAACAAAAACAGTACGTACTTTATGACAC